>JADBJO010002219.1:39078-51578 GCA_016801955.1 Conus betulinus
AAAAAAAAAAACACTGAACTTTCTTGTCAGCCAGAATAGCCCTGTAGGATAGCGTTAGACCGAAGATCTGAAAGTCCCAGTTTTAGTCCCGGGTTCCGACTCTGTTTTTCTTTCTGTCCGTCTTTGTTTTCCTTTGAGGGATTCACAGCGGTACTAAAGCAAATGGGTAGGGATTAGGGAGGAGGGGGGGGGAGGTGGTGGAGGTGGAGATGTGATGGACAGGTAGAGTGCCTGAGAAAGGGGAGGAGAAGGGAGGCGGGGGATGCGATCCTGCTCAACCCTACACACACACACACACACACACACACACACACACACACACACACCTTCGTCTTTCCGTCTTTCACTCCCCACCCCCACCCTTCTCCACTCCACTCCACTCCAATTCAATACCCCCATACTGTCTTTTCCTTTTGCACTGTCACGTAGACAGCTTACCAAAAGTCACACTGATCAGGGTGCCATGGATAGTTCTGTTCTTTTGATCTCGACCACGTCCGTGTTCCTGGGCATTGGCAACGATCTGGCGGATTGAGCCGTGCACAAAGAACTTGACAAGAGTCAAAATCCTCGGGGATTCTGCGTTCAATGTTCAGCTGCTGCGGCAATGGCTGGCTGATCCCGAGGGGATGAGGACTGACGCAGAGTGCAGAGAGCAGCAGCACCAGCAGACAGCAGCGGGTCACAGACTGAACAGACTGCATCGTAGACACCGGTGAGGACTGGGGGATGAACCTGGGAACAAAGGGTGGAAGACGGAGGAAAGCGGTCGGACGGACGGTCACTGCAATGTGAGGATCAAGTCTACCAACACACCACACGCAAAGAGCAAACAAACCAACAAACAAGGTTGAACACGAGTCCCAGTCAGGACACGAAAGGGTGATATACATATAAAGATAGATACCCATCACATGACCGGTGGTTTGGTGGGTGGGGGTGGGGGTGGGGTGAGGGATGTGTGGAGGAAGATAGAAAGTTGGAAGGGTAAAACAAGGTGATGTTGCTTATGGCCCAGCCGACCGCAAAGGGCCATATCAGGGCTGTCACCCGCGTTGAAGTCAACTCACAAGTCATTCATTCACACAACTCTTTAAAATACATCTTCTGAACACACACACACACACACACACACACACACACACACACACGAAATTTTGTTCAAAATCTTTCTATACTGTAAAATCTCTGATTAGAAATTCAAAGATCACATCAGGCAAGTCCCAACACTCTAAAAGAATGTGTTTCATTGTGAGTGGAACATGCCACGGAATACAGCCCGGGGCTTCTTCACTCTTTAAAAGCTGAGAGGGGGGGCCGCGGTCACCGATGCATGCTTTCAAGCAATACCTTTCCTTCCTTTCTTTGTCTATGCTTTGTGTCCCATCTTGAGACAAAGGTAAATTTTACAAAATTACAGCAACCCAACAAATTAATAAGACGCGCTCCCACGAAGGGTTCACTATGTCGCTGGAAGCGATTTCGCCCACAGGCCTGAAAAGGTGGTGTGACCTACTTTTATCGATTTTCGGTTTTACGCTTTTTGGGCAACTTTAAACCCTTAAAATTCTTATTGTAAAGTCTTATAGCTCAATTCGACCTACAAAGTTACTTATCTTAACCTTTTGTATGGTATATCAACAAAAAATAAACATGAAAAATCAAAATTTGGTCGACTTCGTGGCTTCGATACAGCGCAACCCTACAGGCATCCCATTCATATGACTTATCGTTCGACTGGGCCAAGTTCCGCGCAAACGGCTCGTTCATTCAAACCATTGGATATTTTAAGCTGCGTGTTGTTGCCATTGAAGGTGAAATTAACGTCCTATCGGCCTGTGGCCCTTAAGGACGAGCGAACTTGCGGACGTAGGTCTGCCTCGTTAGTGGCAATCAGCTATTGCTGGCAGTAGTTGGTAGGTAGCGTGTGGGGCCGTCGTATTTCTCTCTCACTGAGCTCTTGTTTCTCTTGAACTTCAGTTCAATTTCGGTTGTTGGTCGGCCGACGATGGGCGTCGGTGCATTTTGTCTTCTTTCCCCAAACTAAAGGCTGTCGTCAGGACCACCGGGCGGCCTTCTTCTTGCTCGGGCGGCGATGGTCCAGTACCGCGTGAGGCCGCCTCAAGGAGGGAGCAGGACGAAAGTCGCTGGAACGCGCTCAAGATATGAATATTTTTGTTATGTCAGGTAATTCACTGGCATCCACAAGTGCCTGAAGCTGCTCCTAAAAAGAGGTCCACGTTGTGACATCTGTGAAAATAGGTAATTTGGGCAGCTTTGCCTCCACATTTACAGTTGACGCAACACCAGAACCAGAACCTTTTGATGAATGGGACCCATCACCACAATCACCAGTAGATTTGCTGTTACGTACTGCAACTCAGCAGCTTTAATACGAGGTACTCTTGCATTTCCACGATAATCAGCTGCTTCTGCAATGTCACTGTTGAGTTCCGAAAGTTCAATTTCAAACTCGACCGCCGACTGTGCTTCATCTAAAATGCGAAGCCTGCTGTCAAATTCTTCAATAGCGTCAGTAAGTTCAACAGCATTCACTTCAATATTTTCACAAAGTTCGGCCAGTCTTTTGCTACAACGAGTAACCCAACCACGGGCCGCCACACACGTGCTCGGACAGCACTCTTCAACGGATCAGACGACATGCTCGTATCGACAACGACGATCGAAACATACAGTGAATGAAAAGAACAGTAAGATACTTCCTGGGACCGTTAACCGTTTATAGAAAATAGCAGCAGTTATAGAAAATAGCAGCAGTTAACAGACACCTTACAGTTCACATTTATCCCGGTTCCGGCACCAATGTTATAAAAAAACATGGAACGTATCACAAACCACACGGGGGGGGGGGGGGGGGGGGGGGGGGGGGGGGTAGAAAAAGACTTGAAGCCATCAACGGTCATTAATAACTCCTTTATTTTATGTACTTCTACATGAGAGAGCTTGAAAGAAGACTGGTCACTATACGGAGATGCAAAACATCTAAAACAATTAACGCAATCTTCAACACAGTGTACACAGAAGACGTTGCAGCAACACAACTGAACATGCAAGATGTGACAAGAGGTACGTTCAGAAATGTGATGGTTGGACAAGGATACGACAGCCGTTACTGGGAAGTCATTCCTTGATTACGTTCTTGAAGTGAGGAGAACCTCAAAGGAAATAACCCAACAAGACTCGTTTTCTCTCTCTCTCTCTCTCTCTCTCTCTCTCTCTCTCTCTCTCTCTCTCTCTCTCTCTCTCTCTCTCTCTGTGTGTGTGTGTGTGTGTGTGTGTGTGCGTGTGTGTGTGTGTGTGTGTGTGTGTGTGTGTGTGTGTGTGTGTTATGCCAGTAAACTGTGGTCGTCAACTGAAATCCACATCATTGTGACGGACCGTTTTTTGTCCTGTCACAAAGGAAGGTCCATGTCAGCGGCAAAGCAAGCAAGGAGGCAGAAAGAACACCACCAGAGCTCTGACGTTGGCTGAGACCCACAATGCGTATATAGATTCATCCTCAACTATGCAGAGAATAATGCCAGGAAGAGTGCCAGGCTTCCACCGAGATGACATCCTCTTGCTGCCATCCAGCACGCCGAAGAGTCGAGTTCACAGACACTTCCTTGACAGTGTTGCGGCTGCTGGTAAAATGTTCTTCTGTCATAGATCAGTGGGGGTCCTCTTGACATGATCATGCTTGACCAAAACATCACAAAAAACATTGAAGAAGGGCTCATTTCTACGAGCCACACTACCAGACCACCCCCCCCCCCCCCCTCCCTCCTCCTCCACGAATCTATTTCCGAGACCACACTTACTATTTTTCTACATATTGTTTTACCAGTTTACATAAACTATGGTTAACATGGGCACATTTCCATCCCTGAAAGTGTGCGTCAAGTAAACTACACTTTTAGTCTTTTTAAGGCGTGCGATAAGATTAAAGATTCAACATCCATATCAAAATATCATATAGCATTTCATTAAAATTATTCAGGAATGCAAATGTTTCCACAATTCTGCCATTTTTTTCCTGCATTTGCCAAAGAAGAAACCATGGTTTCTGTCGACAATTGAATCCCCCGTCCCCCATGGTAGGGTTTTTGGTGTAAAACTAAGGCTGTCTCTGGTGTAAGCCTACCACTGCTGTACACTTCTTCCCTTTTTTTCACTGGGTGTGACGGACCATATTTCGTTCGGTCACAAAATTTTGGGGACACATTGGACCGGAACAGGCAGCCCTGAAAAACCGGTTGACCTGTTTACCTGACAGCTACTCATCTGCATTTTGTATTTAGTCGGGTGAGCGAGGATTTCCCTTCAGTCTCTTCCGAGTTCCCGGCACAAAGACATCTCCAGAGAGCCAAAGAGAGACTGAAGGTGAAATTTTGTGGCGGTCAGGTATGTTCCCATACATAAATGGAAGTTAGGGTTTGTGCTAATGAAGTTTGTTTTTTCTTATAGGTGATTGTGATTTTTTTATAACTCTTAGCAAAGGCCTAGAATATTTCATTGTTCCCTTGATACAGCTTGTGATTTGACGAAACATAGGGTGATAGTGGGAAGTTGTAGTTAGTGAATGTGGGAGTCGAAAGGTGGATCAGAAGAATGGAGTGAGGAGACGGAAAAAAAGGATATGTATACTATATGTGTTTGGGGAAAAGTAATCTAGCTAAAACAATGTATAAATATTATAAAGATGTGAATGTCGGTGAGCTCCGAAAATGGACAGTGAAAATTATTGAGCATAAATCATTGGAAAATGTATTCTGATTCCTGTTGTGGAAAAAGAAAAAAAAAACCATTCTTTTCTTGATATGTAATTGGATATGTCTAGTAATGCCGATATGGAAAAGTGAAAACATTCTTTTCTTGGTAAAAGGGACGAACGGATATTGTACCTTGACATGTGATAATTGTATTCTTGGTACTTTGAAAAAGGGTTCCGTGTGGAAACTTTTCCTTCAGTGTAAGCGCTCATGGTGTTAGTGGACGAAGTCTTTCTATTGCAATGCGTCCACTGTATTGAAACTTAGTAGATTTTATCATGAGCATTTTCCCCCCAATTCCAGTAAAATATATTATGTGAAGAGTGACTGCTAGTGTCAAACAAGAACGATAAATACGTAGGAAGTAGGCTAGATGATGGAGGTAACTATCAGATCCCCAGGTGTCGGTGAAGTCCCATGTCCGACCTGGAACTGACTGCCATCTGGGTGTGGGGTGCAGCCCGTGGCCAGCCGCTATCTCCATCCACAGGGATTTGGGGAGACTGATCGAGTGGTCCGTAGACAACGTGTGTGCACTGCCAACCGGGTGTGGGGTGCAGCCCGTGGCCAGCCGCTATCTCCATCCACAGGGATTTGGGGAGACTGATCGAGTGGTCCGTAGACAACGTGTGTGCACTGCCAACCGGGAGTGGGGTGCAGCCCGTGGCCAGCCGCTATCTCCATCCACAGGGATTTGGGGAGACTGACCGAGTGGTCCGTAGACAACGTGTGTGCACTGCCAACCGGGAGTGGGGGTGCAGCCCGTGGCCAGCCGCCGTGTGTGCCCCGTGGGGATGTGGAGAGGCTGACCGAGTGGTCAGCAGACGACGACATGTGTCTTCCAGTTGTGTGGGAGCCCCTGGAAGGACTCCACGAACGGCTTCCATGAGTGGCTTCTGAACTGTGTGAAGACTCTGTGACTCGGGCTGGACGTGGCCAAGTGCAAAGGCTGTCTGTGGTGACGCTGCTGGGGTGCCAGCTTGGCCTGCGCAAGAAAAAATATGTTTGAAATGTCATAGTATTACTTAGTGTTGTTGCGCGCCCTTAATGGCAGTGCCATGATTTAATTGATGTTCCTGTTCGTTCTTGTTATGTAATATGTACCTGTTATGAATTGATGGTTTAGGGAGCAAAAGAAAAAAAGAAAGAAACTTGTTGTCTGGCTACCTATGTTCGTGTGGTGTGTGGTGTGGGTGTGTGTAAGGAAAAAAGACGTACACGCAACTAAACTTCTTCAGGAGAGACTCAGAAAGCGAAACACGCACCGCATACCATTCGTAACACTGGGTATTGTCATGTATCCATAACCCACCAATGCAATTTCTTCTTTTTTGACATGCAGCATTCTGCTTCGTTATCAGTAGCAGTTCAGCTTTCTGTTCACTTGCCAGTTCCCTTCTAATGATAATGTGGTGATAGCTTTGAGATGGCCTGAGGGGCTGGTGGGGCTTAAACCATCATGATTTGATGTATTTCTTCACTTCTAATATTCCTGAATCATTTTTTTTCTGTCAGATATTCTTCAGTGTATGTGTGTCTTGTTTTAGGATTCAGACCTGTTGCTGCCTCAACCTTCCACAAGATCTGGGCAGCCCTTCTTCCAGTTATTGTGGCTGCATGTCCCATGACAGATCTGTGCTGGATCTGTCAGAAGAATATGCACTATATTTACAGGAGTGCCAGCCTCAGCGACGAGGAGAAGGGTGAGCTGCTCATGGCACAACAGTCTCATCTCAGTCGTGTGGAGGAAGAGCGGTGCCTCTACAAGACAATGACAGCAGCGAGCAAAGCAGTGGTGCAGGCATTGGGAATCTGGGAACTCGGTGCAAGCCCCCACGGCAGCAGAAACTGTTCCATGCATTATTCTTTTGATTTTGCCCAACAAGTTCATCTGCTGCACAGCCCAGCCCCTACCAGCCTGGACCACTGTACTTTTTAACCCCGAGAAAAGTCGGCATCTTTGGGTTAGGCTGTGAGGGATTTCCTCAACAAATTATCTAATTAATGAAGGTGCAACCTCCAACAGAGGCCCAAATGCAGTCTGCCATGTCTGTATCATTTTTTTTTTTATAAGTATGGAATTGGAGAGAAGAACAGTGATAACTGTTCGGGGCAGAACAAGAACAAATGTGTTTTATAGTACTGCACCTAGTAGGTGATGACATGAAAACGCACGACAATTGTTCTCCACTTCATGCCTCCAGGACACACCAAGTTTTTGCCCGGACTGGTGCTTCGGTCTCCTGTAAAACATATCAACAGGGCTCCGGTTGTGAAGAGGGGGAACAAGATGCCAGACCACAGGTGGGGATTTTTGACTGGCAGGGTTTCAATTGCAACCATTTCTGCACAATGGCTGGAATTTTAAAAAAAAGGCCATTTGCCCTTCTCAGCAGACAGGCCTGCATGCATGATGTACAGGGAAGCTCTGGCAGATGAGGAAACGGCTTTCTGTCTTGTTGATGAGGACAGAGTGGCGCTGTTCTTGGGGAGATTCCAAACGAACCACCCACCATGCCATCTCCAGGCTTGTCTCACGAGAGGCAAAGTTACCTGTTCAAAAATATCCGGAGTTTTGTGCGGGTTGATGCCAGGGATATTCTGATACTGGAGCCAAGAATGTCAACTTCTCCAGACCTGTGCTGTGTGTATCATGTGTGGGGCGAGTGGATGGATCATGTATTGTGCAAACTACAGTTGTGTGATTCAGAAAGTTTATGTGAGTAGACTTATTCAAATTTTCAGTCATGTAATTTTTTTTACAAATCATTATTGCATCTATGATATTGTATCTTGTTATTAATAAAGCTTTTTTTTTCTTTTTTGTCTTTAAATTTTTTTTTTTTTTTTTTTTTGGGGGGGGGGGGGGGTTGGGGGGAGGGTAAATGGTGGTAAAGAAGTATTTTTACTCTTTTATTTAAGATTTCATCTAGCTTTATGCTTCAAAGGGCTGCCATTCACCAGATGCCAGGTAACCTATAAAAACATTTTCTTTTAATGCGCCGCTCTCGGAAGATCAGAAAAAATTAGCTGTTGAAAATTAATGAATTTTTTTAAGTAGTTATGCAATTGTTGCAGGTTGGGGGTAAAACTTTGCCAAAAGATGTCTTAAATCTTCACAAGATGATCGGGCATCCAGAGAATCAGTAGACCTGTTTGTAAATGAAATGCAAATCAGCGAGACGCTTTCTGTGATCTGCAGATTCGTGATTTTTTTTTTTTTCGAAAAGGAAATCTCTTGAAAAAAA
Organism: Conus betulinus; assembly: GCA_016801955.1. Taxonomy (NCBI): domain Eukaryota; kingdom Metazoa; phylum Mollusca; class Gastropoda; order Neogastropoda; family Conidae; genus Conus; species Conus betulinus. Next base: position 47,099 of record JADBJO010002219.1, read on the forward strand.
AAAAGAGAAAAATTAATGATAGATATCTCTTTGATTGATGCAGGAAGGAATAATAATAATTGTTTTCTCCCAAGTTCAGTTGATTTCGGTTAAAAAGAAATATCCCCTGTTGCTATGGTCTTTTTGTCAAGATTGCTCTGCCAACTTTAAAGTGGCATTTTCTCAAAATGGCCGCCTTGCTACTAGCTGGATATAAACTACTATAACTTTCGTTTTGATAACGTACAAGAAAACCAAAATATCATTGTTAAGCTTAAATTTTCCAGTTTCTGACTGCCCAAATCACTAGATCCTCAAAATGACACTTAATGTACCTTTAGTGGAAGCGCATCACTTCAATTTGAGGACAAATGGACAAAAGAACAAAATTTTTCTCTGCCCTCTCTCTCTCTCTCTATCTCTCGCATTCTCTCTCTCTGTCTCTCTCTCTCTCTCTCTCTCTCTCTCTCTCTCTCTCTCTCTCTCTCTCTCTCTCTCTCTCTCTCTCTCTCTCTCCACTTATTCAAGACGAACAGAGCGTACTATCTGTATATGTATGTGTGTTTGAATGTCTGTGTCTACGCATGCATGTATACCTGTGTATGTAACCATATGTGTCTCACTGTGTGTGTGTTTGTGTCTCAGTGTGTGCCCGTATGTAAGCGCTTGCGTCTGTGCTCGTCAGTGCGTGTGTGCGTGCGTGCGTGGGCGCGCGCGCGTGTGAGCGTGTGTGTGTGTGTGTATGTGTGTGTGTGTGTGTGTGTTTGTCTGTCTGTCTGTGTGTACATCTCTGTATGTGTGTTGAAGATTACGTTAATTGTTTTGGATGTTTTGCATCTCCGTATAGTGACCAGTCTTTTTCTAGCTCTCCCATGGAGAAGTACAGAAATAAATTAGTTATGAACGACCGTTGATGGCTGCGAGTGACTTTTACGAACCCCCTGTGTTGTTTGTGTATGTTCCGTTGTTTTCGGAACGTAATTGGTGCCGGAACCCGGCCTAAATGTGAACTGTTTGCTAACTGCTGCTATTTGTGCATACGGCTCACGGTCCCAGGAAGTCTTCTATTGAACTTTTCATGCATTGTGTTTTGTTCGTCGTCGTCGATACGAACATGTCGTCCAGTCAGTTGAGAGCTGCTGTCCGAGCACGTGTGGCTGCCCGTGGTTGGGTTACTCGTTGTGATGGAAGAGTGGCCGAACTTTGTGAAAATATTGAAGTGAATGCTGTTGAACTTGCTGACGCTATTGAAGAATTTGACAGCAGGCTTCGCATTTTACATGAAGCACAGTCGGCGGTCGAGCTTGAAATTGAAATTTCGGAACGCAAACAGTGACATTGCAGAAGCAGCTGATTATCGTGAAAATGCAAGAGTACCTCGTATTAAAGCTGTTAAGTAACTTGCAGTACGTAACAGTAAATCTGCTGGTGATTGTGGTGGATGGGTCCCATTCATCAATAAGTTCTGGTTCTGGTGTTGCGTCAACTGCCAATGTGGAAGCGAAGTTGCCCAAATTAGAAGTGCCTATTTTCACAGGAGATGTGACTACATGCACCTCTTTTTGGGAGCAGCTTCACGCAGTAGTGGATGCCAGTGAACTACCTGACATAACAATTTCCTATCTTTTGTCGCTCCTCAAAGGGGAAGCCAAAGCAGCTGTACAAGGGCTGTCCTTATCTGCTGCTGCTAACTACAAGGCTGCTTGGAAAAAAACGGTTTGGCTGTCCTGAAGCGTATTATTTTTGCACACATTCAGGCGCTGCTTGCTATAAATGTATCTCGTCAACCTTCAGTTTCAGTTCTGTGGGAAAATATGTTATGATTTACAGGCACATGTTCACAGTCTTGAGTCATTGGGTATTTCAGGACAGCAGTATGGGGTTGTTTTGACGATACTCATTCTGTCTCGCCTTTCTTCTGAGCTGCGCATGGGGTGGGCAAGAGACGGTGCTCAGCATGAGAGCGACTTACAGTTTCTGTCAGATTTCCTGCAGCGGGGGATAGAACGTAGTGGGCGTTCTCAAGCCTTTCTGAGAGATGGTGTGAGCAGTTGAGTGTGTGGCAAGTTTGTTCCTGTGGCTGCTGCAGTACCTTTGTTGTGCTGGGTTAATGAATATCTACGCAGTCTCCCTCCTTGCAAAGGTAGTCCAGTCAAAAAGAGTATCCAAGTGGGTTCTGTTGTTTTGGTCCGAGATGAACGTTGCAGCGAGTTAGAGTGGCCTTTGGGGATTGTGCAAGCTGTGTATCCTGGTCGGGATGGGCTGATTCGGTCTGTTGAGGTGAAAACTGCCAGTGGAATCCTGAAAAGATCTATTCAACATGTTCATGATCTTGAAGTGATTGATGCCTTCAGCGACTCTCCACAAGTTCGACCACCTGTTCATGTGCCATCAGACAGTTTGTCCTGAACCTGAAGCAGAAGTTACCGGTCATAGCACAGAGAACATGAACAGTGAAGAAGTCTTGTGCTCTGACTCCTCAGTTGAAAACAATGACTCAGTGACAAGATGTGGGCGTCAGGTCAAAAGACTAGCGGAATTGAATCTGTAAACTTTCATACACACATTTGACAGTTCGTTTTTCATTCCCCCCCCCTTCCCTGTTCCCTTCTCCCACCCCCTCCCATTTCCTGCCCCTTCCCCCATGTTGAACAGAACGTCAGGTTTAATATGAATTTAATCGTTCAGTACATGCGCACTAATATAACTTTGATATAATATGCTGAAGTTAACTTTGAATTAGTACATTTTTTTTTGGTGGGACTATAAACATGTGAAAGAAACCTCATCAAGATGGATCCTCAACTCTCCTTCGCAGTTGGGACTGTGAACTGTGTTTGCTCATAGAGAGCCGGGGAAAGTCATGTGTTGTTGGTGTGTGCGTGTGCGTGTGTGAAAGAAATTGAATTACCATGTCTAGTACTAATAGTAGGGGTTAATTACAGTCAAATGCCAGTTATCGGAAATTTTCCATGCCATGTTCAAAGTGGAGACATGGCGCATGTGTGTCGTTGTGGATGTGCAAGAGAGAACACAAAATTTGTTTTTTGCAGAAGCTGAGAAAGCTTGAATGTTATTTACAATGAAAAGAACAAGTATTATTGTCATTGGAGTCTCTAGGAACTGACTTTACAGAGACTCCAAGGTGGGGAGAATGTTGAAGATCACGTCAACAGTTTTGGATGTTCTACATCTCCGTCTAGTGACCAGTCTTTTTCTAGCTCTCCCATGGAGAAGTACAGAAATAAATGAGTAATGAACGATCGTTGATGGCTTTGCGTATCTCTTACAAACCCCCTGTGTGGTTTGTGTATGTCCCGTAGTTTTCGGAATAATGTGCGTGCTTGCGACCGTGCTCGTCAATTTGTGCGTGAATATGTGTGTGTGTGTGTGTGTGTGTGTGTGTGTGTGTGTGTGTGTGTGTGTGTGTGTGTGTGTGCGTGCGTATGTGTGTGTGTGTGTGCGCGCGCGCGCGCGCGTGTGCGTGCGTGTGTGTGTACGGTTTCATATTTGAAAGTAGGTGCTCCAGACCTTTCTATGACTAAGAGGCAGTGTGCTGTTGACCCACATTCAACTTATTTCTACAAATGTTTCGTAATTAAACAAGAAATGAAAAATAATCTGACAAAACCCGTTATCTATCTTTCATTTCCACGCATTGTCTTTTGTATTTTTGATGGTGAGTGTGTGTAAGCGTGTGTTGAAAGTTGGCGCTGTTATCGAAGTAGTCCCGAACGTCGGCCGCCATGCGCGCGTTTCGCTCCGATCACCACCTTTGGTTGTCTGCTATGCGCTCGGTTGGACCGTTAGTAATTCTAAAAATAGTATGCTAATCAGGAAGAGGAGTCATCCCCGCAAAGTTTCGTATGGAAGTGCAGGCATTGACTGAAAAGTTCAGACTAAAGAATTATTAAATTGTCATGTACAATTTCCTGAATAAAACCGAGAGAGCGACATTCAAACTTCTACACTCACGCAATCTTTAGGGTTAAAACTTCAAATGAGTAAAAAAATTCAAGATTCAAAACGGTGTGCGGAAAATGAACAAAATTCAGAAAGAGAGGGGGTTAGTTACTGCCAAGGACATAGACGAAGTACAGGACAAGACACAATGAATTTCGACCTCGTGGGTCTTCTTCAGGCAAAAACAAATAACATTTAGGACAGTGAAAACGAAGAACGAAAAAACCATTTATCTTCTCATATTCGCACACGATCAAAATGCCACCGGACGGAAACAAGGCCACCCAGGAGGGGATCATGGGAGAGCAAATAGTGAGGGGGGGGGGGGGGGGGGGGGGGGAGGGGTGAAACATGGGGGTTTGTAGCTTGTTTTGTAGAATGGTATCATATATCAGTGATGGTAGTGATTATGGTGGATTGATAATAGTGCTTAGTGGGGCCAAAAAAAAAAAAAACAAACAAATAAATACATGGATTTAAAGAAATCAGATAAAAATGAAATGAATAATAATGATAATAAATGAAAAGGTCATAATAG
>JADBJO010002219.1:56578-61578 GCA_016801955.1 Conus betulinus
TCGAAGAAAAGTAATGGTATAATTTGCGTAGCATAAGCAATGGTGAAAAAAAGACACGCAGACTCTGTCTCCTTCAGTATCTTCTCTGGCACTTGTGTATGTGCCAGCACATAGTGTACCGATACATACCATCAGATGTGGGCAGTAGGGGCAATTGAACGTGGCTAATGTGGGAAGGGAGGACACCAAGGCCTTGCGTTTTTCTCTTGCAGTAGTCATGTGGTTGCGGCGGTTGTCTTCAAATTCTTCTTCTGGGCCTTCCTGGTTAGACTTCGCCATTCTGCTCTGTCTTGGGCACAAACCTCTAGGTCTTTTGCAGGCGTGTAGCTGTGCTTCAGATTGTCTTTTACACAGTCTTTGAAGCGCTTTTTGGGGCGGCCTCTGGGTCTCTGGCCCTGCCTCAGTTCTCCGTATAGCAACTGCCGAGGCAGTCTGTGAGGCTCCATACGGATGACATGTCCAGTCCAGCGAAGCTGGGCCTTCATCATGGCTTCGATGCTGAGCAGACCGGCCCTGTCCAGGACTTCGAGGTTGGTCACTCGGTCTTGCCACTTGATGCCCATAATCGCTCGTAGTGATCTCGTGTGGAAGCGTTCAAGCTGTTTCGTGTGTTTCCGGTACAGCGTCCAGGACTCACAGCCGTAGAGGAGACTAGTGAGAACAACAGCTTTGTAGACCTTGATCTTTGTGTCGAGCTTGATGCTTTTGTGGGTCATCACACGAGTACGTAGGCGGCCAAGAGCTTGGCTGGCTTTGCTGATCCTGGCAGAGATTTCTCTGTCAAGAGAGCCATCACTGGAAATGACGCTCCCGAGGTACTTGAAGTGCTCGACAGTTTCAGAATGGTGCCTCCGATGGTGATGGTGGGGGGAGGTTGCACTGTTAGGCCTGGGGAGGGTTGGTAGAGCACTTCCGTTTTTTCCAAGGCTGATTGTGAGGCCAAAAAGCCGAGAGGCTTCCGCAAACTTGCTGACAATGAACTGGAGATCCGCTTCTGTGTGTGTGCCATCAGAGCACAGTCGTCGCAAAAACAGTGTCAGTCACAAGTCTCTCGACTGTTCGGGTCTTGGCGCTCAGCCGACGAAGGTCAAACAGAGAGCCGTCCAGCCTGTACTTGATGTAGATGCCTCTGTCGAGATCTCCGAGGGCATGGTTCAGCATGCATGTGAAGAACAGGTTGAACAAGACCGGAGCGAGACACAGCCCTGCTTGACGCCGTTCGAGATTTCAAAGGGAGCAGAGCTGTCACCCCCAACAAGCACAAGACCAACCATGTCGTCGTGGAATAGGCGGATGATTTTTGTGAATTTTCCTCGGACAGCCAAGCTTGGAGAGTATGACCACAGCGCCTCCCTGTTCACCGTGTCGAAGGCTTTTGTTAAGTCGATGAAGACAGCGTAGAGGTCCATCCGCTGCTCAATACACACTTTTCTTGGACCTGTCTCACCGAGAACCATGTCGATGGTGCTGCGGCCTGGTCTGAAGCCAGACTGTGACTCTGGCAGTGACGGTTCTGACACAGCGCTGATCAGGCGGTTTAAGATGACTCTTGCAAGGATTTTTCCCAGCGACTGAGAGGAGGGAGACGCCTCGGTAGTTACCACAGTCAGACTTGCTGCCCTTTTTTTTATACAGGGAGACAACAGTGGCATCTCGAAAGTCTTGTGGCATGTTTTTTTTTCCCCCCAAATGCTGCAGAGTATGTCGTGGAGAGTGTCCAGGGCCACTGGACCGGCTGCCTTGTACATCTCGGCTGGGATGCCGTCCATGCCTGGTGCCTTACCACTGCTCGTCTGCTTCACTGCCTTAGTGATTTCCTCGAGGCTGGGTAGGAGGTCAAGCTCTTCCAGGGCCGGCTTCTCCGGGATAGCGTTCAAGGCTGAAGAGTCGACTGTGGACGGTCTGTTGAGTAAGGGTGGAGAAATGTTCCCTCCAGCGTTGCGTGATGCTGTCCTTGTCTTTCAGCAGGGTCTTGCCATCTGCAGACAGGAGTGGGGTGGTGCTGGGTCTCTGTGGTCCGTAGACAGCCTTGAGCGAGTTGAAGAACTCTTTGGAGTAATTCAGCTCGGCATATCGTTGAACCTCATCAGCTTTCCTGTCCCACCAGCTGTCTTGCATTGTGCGCAGTTCTCTCTGGGCTTTGCTCTGGAGGTGCTTGAAGCGATCCTTCTTGGAGATGGAGGATAGATCGTTCTGCCAGTTGATATAGGCAGTGTGTGTTTTCTCTCTCTTCTAAGAGTTTGTTGATGTCTTCATTGTTTTCATCAAAACAGTCCTGGTGGACATGCTTCTTGAGGCCTAGAGTGGCTTTGGCTGACTCTGTCACCATCTGTTTGAACTGGTTCCATTGTTCTGTTGGGTCTCCAGTCAGCGGTCCCTGAGAGCAGTCAGAGTCTCATCTAGGTGAGTTTGGAATTTCTCTTTTAAGAGAGGGTTCTGCAGTTTTGAGATGTTGAATTTTGATCGAGCAGCCTTGGGCTTCTTGCGTTGGACTCTGGCTATGTGAAAATTGAAGACCGCCCTCACTAAACGGTGGTCTGTCCAACACTCAGCTCCTCGCATGGCTCTGGTGATCATCACGTCCCGTGTATCCTGCCGTCGAACAATGACATAGTCTATAAGATGCCACTGCTTGGACCTTGGATGCATCCACGTGGTTTTGTGTTTTTTGGCCAGTCTGAAGAGGGTGTTGGTGATGGTGAGACCGTTCTCAGCACACACAGTCAGGAGCAGTAGCCCGTTGCTGTTCATCTTGCCGACTCCCTGGGAACCCAGAACTCCCTCCAGCTCTGGTGATCTGTCCCCACTCTTGCGTTGAAGTCCCCTAGGACTACTAGCTTGTCGCTTGCAGGAGTTGACTTCACAAGAGTGTCCAAGGTTTCATAAAATCTCTCCTTGTCTTCCTCACAGCTTGTGAGTGTGGGGGCGTAGGCACTGATGATGGTGACATGCCTGGAGCGACGACGGGGAAGCGCAGTTTCATCAGTCGTTCGTTGATGCCGGTGGGGAGATCAGGGAGTTGGTGTAGCAGAGTGTTGCGGATGGCAAATCCAACTCCATGCTGTCTGTCGTCATCTTCTGCTTTTCCCTTCCAGTAGAAAGTGTAGCCTCCCTCTGGTTCACAGATTGCTCCCTCCCCAGCAAAGCGAGTCTCGCTGAGCGCAGCGATGTCAATCCTGTATCGCGCCTCTTTGGCTACAAGAGCAGTTCTTCTGTGGGGCCGTGTTGTGTCCTCTCTATCCAGCAATGTGCGCACGTTCCATGCACCGATAATGAGTCTTTTTTTCTTCCTCTTTTTTTTTTCTTTTCGACCGCTAAGAGGGTTAACTGCCAGCTGCGGCATGCTGGCCAGTTAGTTATAGGGCAGGCAATTTTTTAGGACACCTTTTCTAGTCCCTTCCCTTACTAGGGTGAGCAGTGCTGTCCTGAAAAGGGCTGCTCAGACACCTGGGATGCTACCGAACTCCACTGCTGCCCCGGGTACAATGGAGAGCGACCATCTGTCCCAGGCCGCCTACGTGTAGGCTTGGAACTACGACTGCCAGTAGTAACCGCTACCTGTCGCTTCGTCCCGCCCCCATCGCCGCAGACTTTCTGAGTCAGAAGAGGGAAGTATGAGGGGATTGGTTTGGGGAAAGAAAGGGGGATCTGCACAAAAACCTGTGCGTGAGTTGGTTTTTTGGTGGGGAAGCTGTTGCACTGGAACAACCCCACCCTCTCGGCCGCAGAAGCCCGAGTCCAGTGGCACAAAGAATTGTTACGACTGGGGGCCTCCTTGGCTGCAGTGGATGGCCAGGTCTTCTTCCGTGCTCTGACGTGCCCTTCACACTCCACAGTGCGTTGTTGAAACCGCCCTCCAAGCCGTTGAATCAGTCACGTGATTTCCTCCGCCTTGTCCGCCGGAAAACAAAAACTTCACATGCTAGGGTGAGCAAGTCCTAAAATCACCGAGGGTTTGAAACCCGTCGGCTACCCTCATCAGGTTCAGCCAGCCTGCCAAAGCTGTTGCCCGGGGTGTACCACACCACCCCACTAAACTAACCACACAACCCCCATCGCCTCACTCCCTCCCTCCACGCACCCCACCCCCCCCCCCTTCTTTTCCTCTCCCATAATCCCCTCTGTCATTTCCTTCTGGCGGCCATTCTTCACAGCACACCACATGGACATCAGATAAGTCTCTCTTCGTTCTTTGTTTGTACTGTCCCTAAATGTTAATGTGATATGATTTTTTTTTGCTTGAAGAAGACCCAAGAGGTCGAAATGCATCGTGTCTTGTCCTGTACTTTGTTTGTCAATGTCCTTGGCGGCAACTAACCCCCACTCCTTCTAAATTTTGCTTCGTTCTCCGCCATCAGTCGCTCCATTTTGAAGAATTGTATAAGTAAAAGGTGCACATCTGTCAGTAATATATGGTATTAATGTCATCCAAAGATGTTTATTGTGTTTTGTAGCCTTCCGAGTACGTTGGCAATGTACCTGAAATAGTCCAGAATGAATTTCTGCAAGCGATCAACACATTTCATTTAAGTTTTTAACGAAATTCATCGTACGTTTTTAGAAGGTGTGTTTTAATCAGGTGTGTGTGTGTGTGTGTGTGTGTGTGTGTGTGTGTGTGTGTGTGTGTGTTGTGTATGCGTGCGTGCGTGCGTGCTTGCGTGCGTGCGTGCGTGCCTGTGTGTGTGTGTGTGTGTGTGTGTGTGTGTGTGTGTGTGTGTGTGTGTGTGTGTAGTAGTAGTACTTTAATTTAACGTCTCTTCCTCCTCAAGTGACATTAGACCAAAAAAAAAAAAAAAAAAATGCATGTGAGAGATTCTTTAAAGTGTTGAGTGTTATGAGTAAATGTAACATCAATGCCATACTTAAGTTTTGGATTCTGCAAACACGAATAATCTCAACATTGCCAACAACTATCAAAGAAAAATATACCAACAGAACTAGAATGCAAAGTTTCTGAAAACAACTTAAGAAGATCAAGGTCATTAACTATTTTCTGTAAT
>JADBJO010002219.1:66578-81578 GCA_016801955.1 Conus betulinus
CATATTATTTTGGAATATGACATTTAAGCATTCAATATCGCTTCACATTAAAGTCACACATGGAGGTTTACTGGCCAAACTCTTTTGGGAAACTGTTTTTTAATGACTTGGGAGGCGGAGATGGTGGTTGAGGTGTTGACGGCTGGGGGGGAGGGGGGGGGGAGCAGTGGAATATGACATAATGGATATCCACTTGTTTTTACGCTACTGATCAAAAGTAACTTCTTGCCACTTACAAGAATTGACATGCATCAGACACTAGTTCTAACTGACGAACAGGAATCCTTGTTCTAACTGGGTATCTGGACTTTCATCAGCTATAAATCTTAACTTTCCTGCCTATTTTATAGACTGGACTTTAGCTCTTCTCAGACACTTAAAAAAAAAAACTTTACGTATATATTCACCACCCAACCAAATTTGTTTGAAACCTGTAAAATTCATTCTCACGTAATGGTGGCCTGTTCTTGATCCACACAGCATATTGCTATCCCATAGTGGTCCGTTGATGGTCATACAAATGCATGGTATAATTCAATCACACACCATGGTGTTACAAAAGATGGATACCCATCATCATCATCATCATCATCATCATCACACCATTATTATTATTGTTGTTGTTGTTGTTGTTACATTTATTGTTGTCGTTGTTGTTACTCTTGTGATATTGTTCCTCTTGTAGCAGTAGTAATAGTAGTAGCAGTAACAATTGTAGCAACAGAAAAGGGTTGATGATGATGATGATGATGATGATGATGATGATGATCATGATCATGATCATGATCATGATGATCATGATGATGATGATGATGATGATTTTTCATATTGTAAGATGCGATTTATTCCTATTGTAGTAATAGAAGTAGTAGTAGCGGTGGTGGTGGAAGTAGTAGTAGTAGTAGCACCACCCACCACCACCAGCAACAACTTTACTGTGGTGGTAGTAGTAGTAGTAGTAGTAGTAGTAATAGTAGTTGTGTTGTTTGTTGTTGTTGTTGTTGTGCAGCAGCAGCAGCAGCAGCAGCAGCAGCAGCAGCAGCAGCAGTAGTAGTAGTAGTAGTAGTAGTAGTATAGCTCACAGACCTCTTAATTTGTCCTAACATTTTCACATTTTCAAAATCATTATCATCATCATCGTCATCATCACCATCATCATCGTCGTCGTCGTCATCGTCGTCATTATTGTTGGTGTTTTTGTTATCATCATCATCATATTATTATTATTATTATTATTATTATTCCCCTTCTCTGGGGGAATACTATTGTTATTGTAAAATTATTTTTTCTTCTTTTTCTTTTTCTTATCTTATCCTTTTTTCATCCAACCGTGTTGAAATTTTCAGGAAAGTTGCAGGGCATTGTGGGCATGTGCAAATGGCAATTTTTAAATGAATTGACCGTTTTTTGGCCGAGATATGGCAAAAAAAACGGCCAAAACGGCCAAATTTGAAACTTGAATAACTCAGAAACGGTTGGACAGATCGTAATGACATTCAGAACACTCACATAACACTATATTTGCAACATGTACGTTATAATAACGAACCGGAAGTGCAAACCGGAAGTGCCTGACAGTGTCACTGGTCAATTTCAGTTGTTTCACGGAATAGCAAAAACTGGAAATGACGTCACAAAACTAATCTACGGAAAATGTTCCCTTAGCTAGGCCCAGTGCAGAAAGGAGTTTGGTATTGATATCTTAAAGGATTTGGCAGTTTTAAATTTATGCAAATTTAGGTACGCTCTAAAAGGCGAAATTTGAAATACTTAATACAAAAAGAAAAACCTTGAAGAACCGTTATTTTTCAAATATGCATCAATCTTAACAAAACTTGCTGATTAGATGTTACTTCGAACGCTGAACATGAATTTTTAAGTTTACGAGAGCAATTTTGATATCCGACATCTAAAAACCGTTAAAAAACCGTTATTTTGCAAATAAGAATCAATTGTGGCCAAAATTGGTGGCTAGATATAACTTTGAGCGCTGAGCATGAAACATTAGTTTCATACAGTAAATTTCACAGTTGACAGTTTAAAACCGTTATTTGGTAAATATGCATCAACGTTTACCAGTAATGGTGGATAGATGTAATTTTCTACGGTGAACATTTATAGGCAAGTTTCATAAAGTGCTTTGAAGGGGGAATTCCAGTGTTTGCTCTAAGGCAAACATAAGGCCTCTCTGGGGGAATACTATTGTTATTGTAAAATTTTTTCTTTTTTGTTTTTCTTTCTCTTACCCTTTTTTCATTCAATCGTGGTGAAATTCTACATGAACGTGTGTGTGTGTGTGTGTGTGTGTGTGTGTGTGTGTGTGTGTGTGTGTGTGTGTGTGTGTGTGTTAAGGGGGAATCCTCCCATGTTTGCTCTAAGGCAAACATGAGTCTTCTGGTTATTATTATTATTATTATTATCATCATCATCATCATCATTATCATCATCATCATCATCATCATCATCATCATCATCACCATTATTATCATTATTGTTATATTATCATCACCAGTAGTAGTAGTAGTAGTAGTAGTAGTAGTAGTAGTAGTAGTATCATCATTAGTAGTAGTAGTATAGTAGTAGTAGTAGTAGTAGTAGTAGTAGTATCATCACCATCATCACCATCATCATCATGATTATTATTATTATCATTATTATTGTTATGGCTGTTGTTCTTGTTGTAACTTTTCTTCTTCTTGTTCGTCATTGCTACTACTACTACTACTACTACTACTACTACTACTACTACTTCCACCACTACTACTACTACTACTACTACTACTACCACCACCACCATCATCACCGCCACTACTGCTGCTGCTGCTATATGATACTAATATCATCATAATTATTTTTCCCTATAGGATACTAATATCATCACAATTATTATCATCGAGAAGCGTGGAGAGCACAAAGTATCCCTGACCACCAGCCTCTTTGACTTCATCAAAGCATTTGACAGTGTCCACAGACCATCATTGTGGAAAATCATGGAAACCTACGGCATCCCAGAGAACATTGTGTAGGCCATAGAGCAGATTTGCATAAACCCCAAGTGCAGAGTTAGGACGGAAGAGGGTTACAGTGACTGGTTTGAAGTTGTCACCGGGGTAGGGCAAGGTTGTATCCTCTACCCTCTTCTCTTTGCACTTGCCATTGACTGGGTTTTGAAACACGCAACCCAAGGAAAGGGAATCAAGTGGACAGAAGGAAACAGTCTCTCAGATCTGGATTTTGCGATGAAATTGCCGTTCTTGCAAGCACCACTCAAGATCTGCAGGTGCTTGTAGACAATCTCAGCAAGTTTGCAGGCAACATTGGCCCATTTCTAGTGTCAAAAAGACTAAAAACATGCTTACTGTTAAACACCAAGGGCCAACAGACGTTTTCATTGACCAAAAGCAAGCGGAAGAAGTTGAGAACTTCAGATACCTAGGCAGCTCCATCAGCAACGCCAATGACCTCGACCACGAACTGAAGTGTCGTATTCGGAAGCAGCATCAGCATTCAATCAGCTAAACAATATGTGGAACAGCGAGAAATTCTTTCTTGGAATCAAACTGAACTTTTAGAAGTTACATGGCTGTGAAACCTGGCAACTGAAGACCACCCAGGAGAAGAAACTCGACATTTTTTATACTGAGTGCCTACGTAAGATCTTGGGCATCAAATGGTCAGACTTTATACCAAATGAAGACGTCAGGGAGAGGTCCAAACAGCTCCATGTGTCAACCATCGTCTGCAGACGTCGCCTTCATTGGCTGGGTCATGTCTTGAGATTACCCTCTTCAAGACCTGCAAACCAGGCCATTAAATGGACCCCAGCAGGCCAGAGAAAAAGAGGACGACCCAGGATGAGCTGGCGACAGACAGTGGAGAGAGACCTCAGACTCGTTGAAAGACGATGGAGTGACACTACCAGACTGACTGAGGACCGTGCACAGTGGAGCACCTTGACTGCCTCATGCGTCGCAAGACGCGGGAGCATCTAAGTATAATTAAGTAATTTTCCCTTTATTATCATTGTTGTTGTTGTTGTCCTCGTCATCATCATCATTTTAATCTCTATCTTCTCCTCTCCAGGCTCTTACCTCTTCTGTTCGGTTCCATTCCCTAGTTTATTTTTTCACCTTCACCACTGTCTACACCCAGATCGAAGAAGTACGTGACTGTTCGTCTTGTGTTTCCATTGTAGTGAATGCTTTTTGTCCTGCCTCAAGAAGATCCAATAGGTCGAAACGACTTGTGTCTGATTTGTCATTTGTTTTCTCCTTTGTTCAGAGGCTCAGAAATGCGATTTTTGCTTTAATGAATTCAAAAAGTGAACTTTTGGCGAGAGCTATTTGGGCCGTTTGGATGTCGTGTCGGTGTTGTCAGAGGTTTGCTGTATGAATCCTGCTGAAGAGAGTTGTGGGCGACAGGTATGAGATGGTCGTAGTGGCGTCAGAGTATAGCGAATTAACTTTCAGAATGCATGTAGGAAAACATGCCTATCAGGTCTCCAATTGCGTACGAATGTGATTTTTTCAAATAACGTGCCTTCAGATTTTTAGAGTTTCTCATAGGGTGCTCCGAGGATTCTGTTCTGAGCATACCTTAAAATAGAGATCATTCTTTTATCGTCATCATCATCATCATCATCATCATCATCGTCGTCGTCGTCGTCGTCGTCATCGTCATCATCATCATCATTACCATCATCAATACCATTATCGTCATCATCATCGTCGTCATTATCATCGTCAATATCATCATCATCATCATCATCATCATCATCATCATCATTTTCCAAATTATTACTGTTGTTAATACTATCAATGTCGTTTTTTATGGTTTCAGTGTGTTGTTCTGTAAATCTTTTTTTTTTTCCTAAATAATTTCAAAATATGAAATCAGATTCGGCATGAGTTGAAACTTATTTAGAATGACTAAATGTTACAAAAATCGGTTAAAACACCAGTGCCATGCAAGCTCGGTTATGAACATGATTTGACTTATTTTCTGACGTTGTCAGCCTGTTACCTTTTATATGTATACTTAAACAAATACATCGACACTTGTAGCTAGATATGAAAACAGTGAAAAGGACAACAACAAAAATCAAAGTACATCATTTACCAAAATATGGAATCCAAATTAGCACGTTCTCAATTGCAGCACATCCTGTTTGTGAAATACACTAATGGAGATAGTATGACGCATAATGCTCTGGAGCCATGACTTAATAAATAATTCATGAATAGACACAGAAATTATGTAATAAATCATTTGATCAGTAAAAATTAACAACTGACGATAATTTCAACAGGGTTCGTGCAGTCCCCAGGGTTCAATTCGGAGTCGATGATTCACCATCCCTTGGGTCCCCCTGTCATGGCGACCACACTGACCGTGCCTACATCTCACGTGATCATGCTCAGTGACCTGCACGTGGAAATCGATTATTCATCCCAACTCAGTCTGTACAGTCACTACCAAGATGCCCAACGATTGCTGTGGACACTGCAATACAACGATTATGTTTCCTTGCGGAAGTTTACAACCATACCGAAGAATTGTACTTTCAGTTCAAGTCCGTAACGCTTAGACAACGATCCGTCAGATTCCCAGACCTTTACACGCCCTATTGCGCAGTTTATTTCATGTTTGGAGGATTTAGAATTCTCTTCAGTTTCCACAAGGTCAGACTCTGTGCATGATGGTAGGGAAAAGAAGTTGAACCCAGTACCCGCCCATGTGTATGCCAATATGCCTGCCTTTTCCTCGGTCTATAAGTGCTTTTGACACTTTCTTTTGTGTGTGAACATACACGTACGCGCGCGCATGCACAACACACACACACACACACACACACACACACACACACACACACACACACACACACACACACACACGCACGCACGCACACACACACAACGACCACCACCCATTATTCATCCTAACATACACACACATTCACACTATTATAGTTCACACACACACACACGCGCACACATGCACGCACGCAGAGAGAGAGAGAGAGAGAGAGAGAGAGAGAGAGAGAGAGAGAGAGAGAGAGAGAGAGAGAGAGAGAGAGAGAGAGAGAGAGAGCATTACATTACAACACGTGGGTATTTTTGTCCCGTGATTCTAAGCATGTACTTCTAAGCCCATGCAGGGGGCAGGGGAGATAATTTTTTCTTGATACTCACTGATGAGCAGTTGTTTGAGTTATGATGATTTTGACATCACCCACTAGATAGCTAAAGTCACTGACAATACGTTTGTTGTCTTCTAAGAGGGACTGCAGTGAGCGAATTTCACGCTTTAGAAAGATCACCGAATCAATGTGTCTGAAGAACAAGTTTCTTGCGTCATCAAGGGACACATTCTGAAGATGCATCGCTTTACTGACCTCGAATTTTTTGTGGATGATATGCTTCTTCCAGCAGGATTGGTGGTACTTTATGTCATTGGCAAATGTGTCTGTCGTTGATGCAATCAGTTGTTCGAGGCGTACTCGTTTATCGTCATCCTCGATTAGGACAGCGTGGCGCTTGAAGGCGTGCTATGCTGAAGTTGTATTGATTCTGAAGAGTTTGCCACATACTCTGTTTGGGTGTTTCGTGTCAGCACCTTTTACAACAAACACAGGTTTCCTTCTCATTCAGTGGCCCACCCACAGATGATGGCAGGCGTTTGGTGGGCCTCTGTCCCTCTGTCTCATCAGCAGATCTATCCTGACTTTTGGAGCTTGATGCTTGGCTTGAATTTGGGGCTATATCACTTTCCTTCTTTTTGCGTTGTCGGAACTGATCAAGTTTGCGTGATGGTGAAATTGTTATGAAACAGCTTTGGTGCGTGTAATAAGACCCAGGCCCACCTCCCATGAAGTGGTGTCGTAAACATCACCGTATCTGTCAAGTCCTAACAGTTTTTATTAGCCTTTGACTGTAGAGTCTCCCATTTGCTTTGGCTGATGGTATCAGACGATGCACACCGATTTCCACATTTTCATGCACATTCATATGACATTTTTTTCTGTTCCAATGTCTTGGATATTTATTCCAAATCTTCAGTCGACGAAAGATACGCTTCAAGCCACGCCGCATGCATTAACCTGAAACATAAATAAAGACACACTATTTCAATCAATGGATCAGTTCTACAGAAGAAGGTATGCACATAACAGTGAGTAATACATGTGTCACCTCCATAACTCAGCTCAGCACATACAAAGCCCTCATGAGAGCACTCTGTAGAGGACACATGGCGACTCTGCAAATGTCACCGTTTATGGCCGAAAATTGGCGGCCATCATGAATTTAACCATCAAAAGTAGGTCAAATCATCAAAATAATTCAAAACATGAATTTCTCATGCCCTAAAACCCCAGAAAGCGTGCTTTGTTTGGCAATCTAATCCAAACTAGGGAAAAAATATTTTTCAAAATGGCCGCCAGTGGCCATTTTTTATTTTGGGCTCTAGATCTCAAAATAATTCAAAACATTAATTCCTCATGCCCTAAAACCCCAGAAAGCGTGCTTTGTTTGGCAATCTAATCCAAACTAGGGAAAAGCTATTTTTCAAAATGGCCGCCAGTGGCCATTTTTTATTTTGGGCTCTAGATCTCAAAGTTATGCCCACACTTTTGCAAGGGTCATGAGGGCTAAATTTCTTATTTAACCCCTAGGGAAGTCAAAACCGCTGAAAAACGGACCTCTTCACTCCACGGTCACGGAACTCCCAGATTTTTGACCCAACTATGCGTGCGCGCGCGCGCGTTCTTGTGTGTGTGTGTGTGTGTATGTGTGTGTGTGTGTGTGTGTGTGTGTGTGTGTGTGTGTGTGTTGGAAGGCAATGGCGTCTCCCCAGCAACCTCTGTTTATCCAGGAAAGGGAACTGGTCTCATTCCCTTGAAGATCTTTGAGGAAACTCATTTTCGACCAGTTCTGTGGCAATTTGATGCACCAGTCATTACCAAAGGCATTTCTGATGTCAAAGAATGATGTGACCATCTGTTTGATCAAACATGTCACCTAGCGAAACTGCTGCGGTTGCTAGTCTCGCTGATCTCCCCTTTGGTGGCGCAATAAAACCAACAGAGCTCTCACTGGAGAAGGATTGTTTCCCACGCACGCTCTCTTCCCCCAAAAAAAAAAAAAATGTCTCTTCAAGTTCAGTTTTTAACCTCGACAGGTTTTGAAGTTTACTGCACTTCTTGTCTGAAAATGGAAGGAATTTGGGTCCAGGTTTGCTTATTATTTCTATCAATTTTTCCATAATCTGATTTGACCTGTTAGCCATTGAGCTTGTGGAATGGCGTCTTGTCTTTCGAAGATTGTGATTTAAAAGCGATTCGTAATCCTTGTGGGTTCTTATTCCCAGTTGTTAATCCCCACACTGTTTCTTTTTACATTTCCCCACTATGACTTTTAGACAAATATCAATGTACTATTGCGTTTAGCATTCTTATCTCCTTTTCCATCGAGTGCTCTTTGATTTCCCCCTATTGTTTTCGTGTTTGTGTGTGTGTGTGTTTAGGAGGAGAAGGAGATGCTGATACTTTCCATATACGCTAAAGATCTGCTTGACTTCCATGAGTTACCTTTAAGCTAGTATGGACGTACCTCAGAACAGCAGGTAGTCAGGAATCGCTAGCAAGCTACAGAGCGAAACAGCTGTGGCTTGTTGGTGCTATTGACCCACCTTTCAGAGGAGCAAGAAAACTGGTACAGCATGTGCACTCACTGGAGAAAGATCAGTTCCTATGCCCCCTTCCTCTTACACGCAAATCTGTCTTGTAAAGTTATGTATGAAACCTGGTGCGCATTTTTATGTTTGCTCCTTTTTGTATTTGAAAGCTGAAGGCATCAGGGTCCAGGTTCAACTATTGTTATCACAATACATATTTTTTGCAAGTTCTGCATCAACCTCTGTGTCCTTTATGATTGTGGAGCGGCGTTCGTCGTTTTAAACCTGAGAGAAAACTTCTGAAGAAATGCCGCTTTCCCTGTATGATTTCATCTGACGTATGTATTATTATGTTCGTATGTGCACGCGTGTGTGTGGCTTTTCTTTTCTCTTGAAATTGTTTTTTGCTTGTTGCACTTGGTTGTAAGGTAGACAACAGAAAGAGTGGTGTTGGTGTACAACTTTTGAGAAGGGTAAACACATCGTTACAACGGTTCGACTTTTCTTATTATTATCTTCATAATTACCACCATCATCCGTTGAATCAGATTTTACATGTCTAGATGTGGTTGGTGTGTATGTGTCCACTTTCGTGTGCCGTTTTCTTTCTTAAACCAAAGGACACGTGTACAAATCGAGCAATGATTCAGGAGGTCTTTTTTAAAGTATTAGAACAAGGCAGAAACGGCAAGAAACTTTCAGAGAGCATTTTGACTCATAAAACATGCTGGTTCTCAATTCTTCCAGACAGTTCCACGTATTCTAATTGGCAGCGCAGTGTCATAATTCTTGAACCTTCTTGAATTCTCCATGATAGTTGACTGGCTGTACTGCCTTATGCTTCCAGAACTTTTGACTCCATGATCTATGAGTAACTGAGAAAAGGAGACAGCAAGAGTGATGTGAAGAGACTGTATGTGAAAGTGTTTCAGAGGGGCGCTTTCTTGTTTTGCGATGGCGTTGAGTGTTGAATCGTGAGTCTTCTGTTATAACTGAATACTGTGAACTTGTTATCTCAGTAAACGTTTACTCTCCGCGGATAGATCCATCGATACATTGTGTACACACACACACACACACACACACACACACACACACACACACACACATATATATATATATATATATATATATATATATATAGAGAGAGAGAGAGAGAGAGAGAGAGAGAGAGAGAGAGAGAGAGAGAGAGGGGGGTGTGTGTGTGTGTGTGTGTGTGTGTGTGTGTGTGTCCGCATTTTTTTTCTCCTTTTTTCCTTTCCTTTTTTGTTGGTGTTGGTACTTGTTTGCGTGCGCGCGCGCGCGCGTGTATGTGTGTGTGTGTGTGTGTGTGTGTGTGTGTGTGTGTGTGTGTGTGTGTGTGTGTCTGTGTCTGTGTCTGTGTGTCTGTGTCTGTGTGTGTGTGCTGCTGCCGCAGATTCAGTCCACACCAGAAAAGCTGGAAGACGGTCAGTGGAACTGCTCAGTGCCTTATTGGCCCCACTTCCAGCCCCACCTGGCCTGTAACCTTAGAGTACAGTGCTCTGGGGGAGAAGATGAAGAACACTGTTGGCACCAGACCTGCGGCCCCGACGGCTTCAAGGTGGACGACCACTGCTATGTACTGGTCAGACCAACCGCTCCACTCGCTCACACCGAGGCCAGGGAGGTCTGCAGAAGGATGGAGGGTCACTTGGCGATGTTCACTTCCAAGGAGAAAATGGAGGCACTGAAGGAAATGGTGTGGGGTCGCAGCCGCAAGTTTGATTTCTACGTGGGACTGAGCACTGTTCCGTTCAGTGCTCCAATACTGTACGTTACTTAATACATAGCATCTAGCATGCAATTATTTACCTAAATAAGTCAAAGGTTATAGCTTAGATAATGAAGATGCGTCACTTGAAAGTTTTTGTCAAGTACTCGAATGGTCCATTCATACATTAACCTCACATGACAGATCATGGGATGCACACTTTTTATTGAACATTAAACCTAAGTCTGCTGCCATCTCTATCCCGTAAGGCTGCCATCTCTATCCCATAAGGCTGCCATCTCTATCCCATAAGGCTGCCATCTCTATCCCGTAAGGCTGCCATCTCTATCCCATAAGGCTGCCATCTCTATCCCATAAGGCTGCCATCTCTATCCCATAAGGCTGCCATCTCTATCCCATAAGGCTGCCATCTCTATCCCATAAGGCTGCCATCTCTATCCCGTAAGGCTGCCATCTCTATCCCATAAGGCTGCCATCTCTATCCTTAAGGCTGCCATCTCTATCCCGTAAGGCTGCCATCTCTATCCTTAAGGCTGCCATCTCTATCCCATAAGGCTGCCATCTCTATCCTTAAGGCTGCCATCTCTATCCCATAAGGCTACCATCTCTATCCTTAAGGCTGCCATCTCTATCCCGTAAGGCTGCCATCTCTATCCCGTAAGGCTGCCATCTCTATCCCGTAAGGCTGCCATCTGTATCCCATAAGGCTGCCATCTCTATCCTTAAGGCTGCCATCTCTATCCTATCCCGTAAGGCTGCCATCTCTATCCCGTAAGGCTGCCATCTCTATCCCGTAAAGGCTGCCATCTCTATCCTTAAGGCTGCCATCTCTATCCCATAAGACTGCCAACTCTATCCGTAAGGCTGCCATCTCTATCCCATAAGGCTGCCATCTCTATCCTTAAGGCTGCCATCTCTATCCCGTAAGGCTGCCATCTCTATCCCATAAGGCTGCCATCTCTATCCCATAAGGCTGCCATCTCTATCCTTAAGGCTGCCATCTCTATCCCGTAAGGCTGCCATCTCTATCCCATAAGGCTGCCATCTGTATCCCATAAGGGCTGCCATCTCTATCCCTTAAGGCTGCCATCTCTATCCCGTAAGGCTGCCATCTCTATCCCATAAGGCTGCCATCTGTATCCCATAAGGCTGCCATCTCTATCCATAAGGCTGCCATCTCTATCCCATAAGGCTGCCATCTCTATGCCATCTGTATCCCATAAGGCTGCCATCTGTATCCCATAAGGCTGCCATCTCTATCCCATAAGGCTGCCATCTCTATCCCATAAGGCTGCCATCTCTATCCCATAAGGCTGCCATCTCTATCCTTAAGGCTGCCATCTCTATCCTTAAGGCTGCCATCTCTATCCCATAAGGCTGCCATCTCTATCCCATAAGGCTGCCATCTCTATCCCATAAGGCTGCCATCTCTATCCTTAAGGCTGCCATCTCTATCCCATAAGGCTGCCATCTCTATCCCATAAGGCTGCCATCTCTATCCCATAAGGCTGCCATCTCTATCCCGTAAGGCTGCCATCTCTATCCTTAAGGCTGCCATCTCTATCCCATAAGGCTGCCATCTCTATCCTTAAGGCTGCCATCTCTATCCCATAAGGCTGCCATCTCTATCCTTAAGGCTGCCATCTCTATCCCATAAGGCTGCCCATCTCTATCCCATAAGGCTGCCATCTCTATCCCATAAGGCTGCCATCTCTATCCTTAAGGCTGCCATCTCTATCCCATAAGGCTGCCATCTCTATCCCATAAGGCTGCCATCTCTATCCCATAAGGCTGCCATCTCTATCCCATAAGGCTGCCATCTCTATCCTTAAGGCTGCCATCTGTATCCCATAAGGCTGCCATCTCTATCCTTAAAGCTGCCATCTCTATCCCATAAGGCTGCCATCTCTACCCCATAAGGCTGCCATCTCTCTCCCGTAAGGCTGCCATCTCTATCCCATAAGGCTGCCATCTCTATCCCACAAGGCTGCCATCTCTATCCTTAAGGCTGCCATCTCTATCCTTAAGGCTGCCATCTCTATCCTTAAGGCTGCCATCTCTATCCTTAAGGCTGCCATCTCTATCCTTAAAAGGCTGCCATCTCTATCCTTAAGGCTGCCATCTCTATCCCGTAAGAATTGATTAACAGTGGGCTAACATCCTAATGCGTAGCTTTTCTTGTTGAAAACGTTCTGGCAAGATATTTCTGTCGCTTTAGGAGAAACGTTCTGTGTTTATAAGTACATCTGCAATAATGAAATTCAGCACAAGAAAAAGGTCTAGTAGACTCATTTTCAATATTCAGTTAGTAGTATTTAAAAGATTAAACGTGCATGAATGTTTAAAGCAGATGAAAGAACTTTTTTTTATTCTCGGAATATATATATCATACAAATTTGACATATACATTTTCCACAGTACAGCAAGAGTGTACGGTTAATATACCAATGCATTAAAAAGTATGTTACTTCAAATGTACATTCAAAGACATGTCAATTCAAACATTATGAGAATTTTACAAAAAGGAAAAAAAAAAACCTTGAGAAATGGAGACTGGGATTACGGAGATGCGTATTACATTGAAATTTTATTGTTGTTGTTGTTGTCGATTTTTTTCTAAGTATTTGTATAAAAAAAATCATCGGCATGTAATTGTACCATACAGCATCACACCTGCCGAGATGGAAGAACTGATTATGAATACTTTGATGTAATATCGCTTTACTAATTCACTCATTTTTATTTTGGTCAAAAACGAAACCACAAGAGCCTGTCTCTTTTCTGTTTTGGGTACTCTTTTGTGGAATTGGCTAAACGTAGACTTTGACCGTCTCATCTTCTGAGCTACTTCATTGTTATCACCACCCCCACCCCCCCCCCCCACACACACACACACACACACTCCCCCGTCTTCCCTCCCACCAAACATTTCTGACTCCCCATCCGTAGCCATGCCCAGTGCTGTCTTACTGCAGCCCAAGCACCCCATTCACAGGGAGCAGTCTGTAGGGAGCTGTCAAGAGGCAACCCACCAAAGGGCACCCTGCACTGCTACTGCTGCTTCGATGGTGTTCAGTGGCGCCTGTTCTGATCCAGCAAACGCAGCACACCACCTGCTAAGCCCGGTATTGAAGATCATAATCGCTAAGTCGTGCAGCCAACATGAATGAGCGTGCCCCTTCGGAAGACGCCACCACGTCATCCAACTATAGTCCATCCAACTATAGTCCATCCAACTATAGTCCATCCAGCCATGTCCATCCAACCATAGTCCCAGTGAGCTTACCAATTTTTGCCGACCTCGACATGGACTCACCAAGAACACAAACATGGACAGACGATCGAAGCTGAGAGTCACCATGAGCGCTGGCATGAAGAGCCACAGAACTTTTCACACTTGTTTTTCCATTCATTTTACATGTAATTAATAGCAAACCGCCAAGAAAACGTAGACAAACGAATCACAAGACAAGACACGACTCGTTTGGACCTCTTAGGTCTTCTTCAGGCAAGATAGAAAACACTCTGGACAACGAAAATGAAGGAGCAATCAGTTTTCTTCATTCACTTCAGCGCAAGATGGGCGTTGAATGAGTGTTTTGTCCTGTGATTCGTTCGTGTACGTTTTCTTGGGCTTCGCTATTAATTACATTTGAAATTTGCTTAGATTTCCGCCTGCAGTCGCTTCACTTTGCAACGTTTTTCCATGCTGATCGATGAGGATGAAGATCATAACGATGATGCTATTGAGTACCATTGCAGTCTGAGAGCGCACGACTGGGCTGTAATATGCACCTATGTTCATAATGTATCCCGGCGTCAGCCAGGCCTGAGAAATATGGACACCTGACTGTTGGTCAGAAAATGTTTAGCCGTACTCTCAGAGACATCCAGTATATGGATGAATTTCAACTGTGTGATCCCATTCTTCCTATATGAGCCTATAATAAACACAGCCCTGGCTTAGAGTCAGTCAGGGCAAAAAACGTACCTAGGAGTATGTTACAATACAAGCTTACACAGCATGGACAAATTTGTTCTCCACAAAAGTCAGCCGATTTTTTCAACCGAAGATCTTATCAATAATGTGACAAGTTTCCGTTTTTTCCCTTCATAAGTGAAATTACCTTTTTCTTTTTCTTTCAGAAAGGACGGCAATAGATTCCATTTAAAATTGATCATAATTAACACGATGACTGAATCTTCGTTTTAATTTTTTCATCATCATTTTTGAATGTATAATGACCTCACCGTCGCTCTCCCCCTTCCCTCTTACCTTTTAAATTGAAACAAAGAAATCACAGAACAATTTTAGAGAGGGAATATGTGAATGCTTAAGTCTCAGGAATGCAGTAGCCAAGGTGTTGCTGACTGGATGTCAACTCAAAGTATTGAAACTGAAACTGTTCAGTGTTGCCTCTCCGACGGCAGTGCAAACCTGGAACCCTTTCCTGAACTAAGTCGGAAAGACCAGGACAGGAAGAGGAACACAGAGTACATACACTCAAATCAAATTTACGACTTAGTTATTAAGTCTTCCATTAGCAACGTATGGTGACAATCTAGTTATAAAG
>JADBJO010002219.1:86578-89078 GCA_016801955.1 Conus betulinus
TGGGCAACGTTTTACAACCTCTTCCTCCTCAACAGACCACAGCACCTGGAGAGGAGAATGGACACCAACACAGGAGTTGTCCTCTTTATGTCACAGCTGTCCGCATCGAACCTGGTGATGGACGTGTATCTGTTGGGGCTGTGTCTGGCTGACCAGCTGTTCCATGGTCAGTACTGTGGGAGGACAGGTGGTGGAGACATAGTTCCTGGTGTGCTTTGTCCAGCTTCCTGTACTTGCTGTCTGTCCAGGTGTCTGCCTCTATCTTGACGTGTCTCACAGTGAATCATTGCTGCAGTCTGGCCCGGCCAGACCTACAGGTGTGGGGCAGAAGACAGGTGGTCAGCTTCAGCGTCCTGTGTTGGGGGATGGGCTTAATTTTGTCCGTTGCGGTACATCTGTCTCCTTGGTCTTTCCACCATGAAACCAGCTTTTGTGTTCCTTTCCCAGTGAATTATGTTCCAAATGCTCTTCACACAGACACACGCGCGTTTTTGTCGTGTTGAACACTCTGCTGATGGGGCTGACACTGGCAGGTCAGGTGTACATCTACAACGCCGTTCATGTCGACGCCATTTGTGTTTCTGGTCGACCCTCAAAGATCTCACCAGCTATCATTGACAGTGAAATAAAAAAAAAAAAAACTTCTATCCAAGGGAGTGATAAGGACATGTGAGAAAGAAAAAGGTGAAGTCGTTTCTCCAATTTTTACTAGAAACAATAAAAAAGATGGATCCCACAGGATGATTTTAAACTTAAAGAGACTGAATGAAGGAGTCGCTTACCACCATTTTAAATGGAAACACTGACCACTGCTTTATCGCTTCATCAGAGAGATTGTTACACGAGCTCAGCTGACCTCAAAGATGCCTACTATTCCATAGCCATTCACCCAGATTTCTGGAAAGTGCTCAGATTTTTCTGGGAGAGGTCAGCATTATGAATATCCAACTCTGCCCAATGGCCTTGCTTCAGCTCCCTTGCTTGTTCACAAAACTGATGAAACCTGTGTTTGCCAAGCTAAGGATGAAAGTTTTTCAACGAGTCAGTGTCTGTGTTAGTTGTTCACTGACGGTCTCGTTTGTTGCTTGTGGAGGGAAAACATCTTGAGCGTTAGATGGAGCTGGAATTTTGTTCTAAATCCATACTTCCAAAGATACCTACAACTACATGAAAAGACGTCTTTCGAATGAAGTATTGTCTTATCCATTTAATGAATATTTCTCCAAGTTTCTTTCCCCTGTAGAGGATGCTAAGCCCCTATTCTTACTTGATCTCAAACATTCACTATAGATCTAAAACATTGACTATAGATTTAAAACACTAACTATAGTATTATACACTCTCAAACAACACAGTTCGGTATAAACTGTAACCAAACAAAGTAAAAAAAAAAAGCGAAAACGAAGAAAAAGAAAAAACAAAATGCAAAGCATATAAACGTACTCTCAGTTTATCTTGAATACGCGTGTAAAAAAAAAAAGTCACAATCAAACATGTGTCATGATTTTAAAAAAAAAAAAAAAAGGTCACTATCAAACATGCGTCATAATTTATTTAGTCACAGACTGAGTGCTTTCTGAGATATTCCATATAGAAGTAAAACCGTTTGGGGCCGTTACAGCCGTTAGTAACCGCCATTCTAGTAAAATAAAACATTGAGCATCATCCGTGATCAGCCCAGACGTTTTGTCTGGAGCGAGTGCAACACATTTTGACCATGGACAGACAGACAGACACAGACAGCATTTTTCGCTCCCATTGTAAAGTACTCCCTGTTCTATAAGAACTGGGAGTTCAAAAGTCGTTCTGCTCACAAGTCCGAGCTGAGACGACGGCAGGCCAGGTGATGGCAGGTTGCAGGGAGGCAGACAGCAGGAGACACGTCAGCACACAGGTGAGGATCTGATGTGAGCGAGGTGTGCTGCTGCTGGTCCTTTGTGACAGGTGGTCTCTCCCCCACACCTGCAGTCATTGGCCTGCCTCCGCCCCCCCCCCTCTCCACTTCCCCCTCCAACGCCCCTCCCCCAACCTCCACCCTTTCCTCAACTTCAGTCCTCCTGCCCAGCCAGCCCTCAGGTACAGTGAACGTCAGTTAGTGGAGAGACAGACAGACAGACAGACGGACAGACGGACAGACAGACACAGACAGATAGACAGACAGCGCCAGAGACAGAGAGAGAGAGACTGAAAGAGGTGGGGGGGGGGGGGAGAGGGAAGGTTAGAGAGTGACAGAACGATACTTAAGAGAGAGACAGATAGACAGACAGATAGCGACAGACAGAGACAGAGACTGAAAGAGGTTGGGGAGGGGAGGGAAGGAAAGAGAGTGACAGAACGATACTGAAAGAGAGGGAAGGAGGGATGGATGAAGGGATGGAGATAAGGAAACAGAGTGACAGAACCATACTGAAATTAAGAGAAAGAGACAGAGAGGGAGGGAGACAGACAGACAGACAAAGACAGAGACACAGTGAGAGAGGGGGGGGGGAGAGAGGGAGGG
>JADBJO010002219.1:94078-109078 GCA_016801955.1 Conus betulinus
TATATATATATATATATATATACCATTTGCGAAAAATACAAATAGAGGAATGTACAATTTAGAAGCCACTCTGAACTGTTTACAGTCTCAGTACCAATCTATGATTATTAGAGAAAAATCTGATTTGCTGCAAAGAGGTGTTATAAAAATTTAATTTTTTTTTTTTTTTAAGAGCATAGACTTTTGTACAACAAAGACAGATGAAGCGGCCACACAAAAGAGGGATAACAGAAGAGAACAACGAAGAAACATAAACAAAAAAGCGGGACCAAAATGTGCCACAGAAAAGAGGACATTTACTGATGCAGAATTTCAAGACGGTACTGATACAGCTTATGCTGAAAGAACCCATGGAACTGTTTGAAATTAAATGTCTCGTTTGTTTAACCCGGCCTACAATCCATTAATTCGCTCGTCATTAACCAGCTGAGATGAAATGGTTAGATTCTTTAATCTTATTCTTAACTAGAACTGATCAGTTTTCTTATTACGAACAATCTGACATTATTTGTTTGATTTAAAACGTTGAAACTGACATAGTATTCATTAACTTACTTGCGACGAACGATCTGACATAAAATGTTTGATCTGTTTTGTCTGATCTAGAATGAATCAGTTGGAATGTCACGAACCATCAGAGATTAAATATTTGATTTTAAGATGTTGAAACTGATCCAGAATTGATTAATTTGGTTGATACGAACAGTCTGACGTTAAATGTTTGATTTTTATTTAGTATCAATTTGCTTGTCACCAACCATCAGACATTAAGCGTTTGATTTTTTTTCTCTCTCCTGATCTAGAATTGATTAAGTTGCTTGCTATGAATCAGTCGAAAATTAGATGTTTGTTGTAAACCATCTGAAATTAAAACTTTGAGCCGTTTGTCTGAATCAACTTACATTAAGTATTTCGATTTTTTTAAACAGGTGACTTTGGCCGCAACTGGAATCATTTTTTTTTCCGGGATGCGCAGAAATCTTGCGGCTCCAAAGGTCAATGTTCTCAAACATTAATTCCATGCGGCTCAGCACAAAATGGAATGAACATTGGATTCCAGGAGGCCGAGATCTATATCATTGATTGTCCTGAACCGCATGGAGTTAGATGTTTGCTTTCATTGACCATTGGAGCTGCATGATTTATGCGCATTCAGAGCCTTGAAAAAAAAAAAAAAAAAAGGTTTGCCCTAAGCCAAGTGGATGACTTGCTTGCTCCTAGTCATGTGGATTCAAATATTTTTTTTTTTTGGGGGGGGGGGGGGGGGGGGGGGGGGGGAACTGAAACTTAAAAGCCGGTTTTTTTTTTTTAGTGTGTTTCATCATTTGTTTTTTTTTATTTATATTTATTTACTTGAACTGACTACAGTTACATGTATTATTTGTTCGTTGATGTAGAGTTACCTGTCTGAGGTGGGTTCTTTTCCAAATTGGACTGAATAGGCCTGTTTGATGTATTTAAAAAATGACATGTTTGTTTTGTACGCACACGCATGCCGAGTTTGCTTCTGTTATCCAAGGGAGGAGGAAACAAGAATTGACAGGAGAGGCGGGGGAATAGTTTCGGGAGGGGGGTGTGGGTGATGAGGATTGGAGGGCAGGGGGAGTGGAAACAAAGCTGAGAAATGTGTGCACAGCAAACTGACAACAGAAACAGCGACATGTTAATAATATGAACGTATTCATATGTCTCATGTAGTTTTAAAACGAGGCAGAAACAACGAACAACTCGTGAAATCTGCTGATGGAAAAACTAACTTTGTGTCTTAATTACTGATGGTACAGTTCATTACAAATTAAAAATACGCATACAGCAGCAACATCAATGATAATCCCATTACTACCACTAATAATAATAATATCAATAGAAAAACACGAATATAATATCATGATGACATCAACAAAGATAACTGCTTACCTTGGATCAAAATGTAAACAAATACAAGACCTGCTATCACCCCGAACGAATGCATGTTTGTTGTTGTTGTTGTTGTTTGAAAAGAAACTGCTGGTATTTGTCTCCCAATGAAGAAAAATGCTGATCGTTCTGAAAACAGCAACACAATGTATCAGAAGCCCGCAGCAAGATGCCGAGTGGGAAGCAGGAGTTGTCTGCTCGAGTCTCTGGAGACGCTGACTGACGAAGTCGGCAAATAAGTAGCCTAGCCTAGCCTATACCCTAGCGTTAGCCTAGCCTTTCCTGGTCAGCGTCATTACACTTTCTGCTCATGCGCAGAATGTATCCAATTGGCTCAACCAATCGCTGCGTTGCATCTTGCGAAGACGCTACAGTCGCCAGTCGTCCATCGGCAGCCGAGTAAAGAATCTAATACATGGCAAAAAGAACCAACGACATTGCGTGAGTATTTTTGTTAAAAACTAAGACGCATGAAATGATGACAACATCCCATCTTTTACACTATCGTTGACACGATATAAATAGATGGATGTTACACCCATCCACCCACTCGCTGACCCTCTCTCTCTCTCTCTCTCTCTCTCTCTCTCTCTCTCTCTCTCTCTCTATATATATATATATATATATATATATATATATATATATATGCTGTGAAAAAAACAAAAAGTGGAAGAAAAGAAAAATAAAATGGAGCACAAAACTGCTAAGTTTTTCTTTTTTTTTTTTTTTTTTTTTGCTGCCCCAACGTCTGCGCCACCTCAGAGTCAGAGGCAGTGCACCCACGCCGCTCATTCCGACGACAGCCCGTCCACAGCCACAGCCCGATCAGCCCCGCCGCAGCCCAGGCACCGGCAATCCCCATAGAGCAGTCAATGTCAAGTCGTCAAGAGGCAACCCACCGGAGGTGACACTGCACTGCTGCCGAGTCACCTTGGTGGTGTGTTTAATGGCGCCTGTTCTTTGATCTAACATATCCAGGACACCACCTACTAAACCCCCTACTGACGGCAATAATTGCTTAGTCGCGGAGCCGGCGTGAGTGAGCTCTCCCTCCGGAGGGCGCCACCACGTCCATCCAGCGACAGCCCCCATGGACTCGCCGATATCAGTATCCCCGACGGAACCAAACGAAGGCCACAGAGGTGGAGAGGACATCGAAATTGAGGTCACCATGAGAGAAGGGCATGAAGGGCCACAGAATTTGAGACTTTTTTTTTTTTTTTTAATGCTGATCGATGAGAATGAGGATGATTAAGATGATGCTACGGATTTCCATTTCGGTCTGAGACTACATGACAGGGCTGTACTCTACGCTTCCTTTCATAATATGTCCCGGCGTCAACCAGGCCCGAGAGATACAGGCACCTGCAGTGCTGGTCAGGAAATTTGAGCAATACTCTCAGAAACGCATCCATTAAGTGGATGAAACTAAACTGTGTGGTCCCAGTCTTCCCAGCTGAGTCCGCACAAACTCAACTCTGGGTCATCATTTTTGTTCGGTATTTTGGGCCTTTCGGACCTTCTTCTGGGACAGGAAAGCTTATCTACGCTTGAAACAAATTTGTAGGTTTGATGTCATTGCAGCTCATTAAAACACCTCTTTGTTCATCGGCCAATGAGATAAGCCATAGGCGCATGTTTGACACTGAGTGACTGGCGGGAAAAGGAACTAAGGTAAGAAAGATGCTTTTTAGAGTTCATGGGATTAAAAGTAGATGCTGAAGCCGTGTTAATATCTCAAATGTGATAAATGCAGACTGGGCGTTGGGCAAGACCTGTGGATGACCCCAGCCTTTATACTGTGTGCACTGGACGCATTCTTCCCCTGTTCAGTTTGCTGGTAAAAAAAAAAGGATACACTTGGAAAAAAAAAACACTGGGAAAGACCAGAACCAAGGGCTCTGTGGGCTGGCCCCCCACTTTGCCTTCAACATGTGGCTACTAAAACCAAAAGAAAAAGATGCTCCCAGGATTCACCGAAAGGGGAGAGAATGATGAATCCATCGGTGCTCGACCAATCACGACTGCAAATCCCAAACGGACTATGAACATGGACCAAATGGAATATCCATGTGTCTGTGAAAAGCGTTTTGCTACCACCCGTGGCATGAAGATCCACAGAACAAAGATGGGATGTGTGAAGACTCATCTGAATGAGCAGCAGCGCACTGCATCAGCAGATAAGACGTCGGAAGACCAAGGCCAGGATTTAAACCACAGTGCCAAGGACATCCACGCTGTTGGTTCGGATGAGGAATTTGCACATGCCCTCGATACCAGGCGTCTGAAACTCAACCTGCCACGAGCAAACGAGACTGAAGATTGGGAGAAACTGGATGCAAAAATCGTCCAAAGACTCGATGCACTGATAGGGAAAAGCACCCTGGGAACACAAACTAGCCACATATGGGACATTGTGTGCCACATGTAGAGACGCCTATGGAGCTAAACTACCCAAAGAGAAAACACCTCCAAAGAAATCCAGACGCCAAGAAGAGATGGACAAGATCAGGGTTCAAAAGAAAAACCTCAAGAAGCAAATGAAGACCGCACTGCCAGCTGCAAAACAAGGCTTTGAAAAACTCTGGGAAGACCTGAAAGCAAAACACAGCGCCCTCAGCAAATCGGAATCTGCGAGGAAGAAGAAGAGCAAAAAGAAGAAGACACAAGAGCTCTTCTTCAGAGACTCCTTCCAGTTTGCCAGAACTCTGTTTGAGCAGCCAAAATCTGGGACCCTAAGTGTGGACAAAGGAGTTCTTGAGCAGCATCTGAGGAATACATACTCTGACTCGCAGAGCAAAGGACCACTCAAAATTCAAGGTCTGGTGTGGCCAACCAACACAAAGGAACAGTTCAGTGACAAGCCTTCAACGTTGGCGGAAATCAAGAAGATGGTCGACAAAGCCAGAGCTAAATCATCACCAGGGCCAAACGGAATACCTTACCAGCTGTACAAGAAATGTCCCAAGGTGCTGGAGTGGCTCCACTGGCTGCTGCGATCAGCTTGGAGAAACCAGAAGATCACTGGTCAGTGGATGACGGCAGATGGTGTGTACATCCCCAAAGAGCAAAACTCAAGTGACATCAAACCAGTTCAGGCCAATATCACTACTGAACGTCGAAGGGAAAATCTTCTTTTCTGTCATGCAGCAAGGCTGACCAAGTACCTCATGGAGAACAAGTACTTGGATGTGTCAGTCCAGAAAGGTGGCATCCCAGGCGTGGCTGGCTGTGTAGAACGCGCCACAATGATCTGGGACGCAATCCAAAGAGCCAAAACAGAAAAGAGAGACCTGGACGTAGTGTGGCTTGATCTGGCAATGGATCTGTACCCCATGAGATGATACAGTTGGCTCTTGAGATGTACCATGTGCCAAAGAACATCCGCGACATGCTCAAGAAGTACTTCACTGGCTTCTCAATGCGGTTCTCAACCAAGAGTAAACAACAGATTGGATCAACTTGGAAGTGGGCATTGCAATGGGGCTGTGCAATTTCCCTAATACAGTTCGTGTTGGCAATGGAAGTCAGCTTGAAAGCAGCAACAAGCAACGCAAGACAAACAGACCTTGGCGATGGATACAAGATGCCCCCTCTCAAGGCCTTCATGGATGACACACTACAGTGATTTCATCCAGAGAAGACAAGACACGTCATGTGCTGGAGAGGCTGGATGACATAGTTTGCCTCATCCAGAATGAAGTTCAAGCCAAAGAAATCACGGAGTCTCTCACTGAGGAAAGGAAAAGTGGCCGAATCTGTGGTCTTCAATGTTGCCAACAGGCCATTCCACAGTTTACAGATGAGCCAGTCAAGAGCCTTGGAAGATGGTATGATGATACGCTGAAAGACACACAAAGAGAAAAGAAACCAAACAAGGCTTGGAGACCAATGACCAGTGTGGGCTCCCTGGAAATACAAGGTCTAGTGTCTGCAGTACATGCTGATACCAAAGTTCCTATGGCCTCTGATGATATACGACATCTGCACCAGCATAGTGGAGGCAATGGAATCCAAAATCAACAAGTTCACAAGGAAATGGCTTGGTGTCCCACCCTATCTGCCTGACATAGCGCTGTACTGTCGCAAAGCAAGGCTGACACTACCACTGAAATCCATCCTGGAGGAATACAAAGCAGGGCAGATCAGACTTCAAGGCATGCTGGAGGACTCAGGAGACAAGGTGATAGAAGCAATCGAGCCCCAGCTGAATACAGGCACAAAATGGAAAGTGCAAGAGGCGATGAATTCTGCAAAAGAAAGTCTCAAGATCAGAGAAATAACCGGATACACACAGACCAACAGACAGGGACCGGGGGTGACCAAAACTGAATGGTGGTCAAAGGCCAAAGGAAAAGCCAAAAGAGACATGATGATTCAGGAGATGAGAAAAGAAGAAGACCAAAAAGACTAAAAAAAAAAAAAAAGCAGTCCAACAGCGCCAGCAAGGGCAATGGACAACGTGGGAGAATGCACTCCAAAGAAGTCTCACTTGGAATGACATTTGGCACATGGCCCCTCTCAGGATCAGCTTCATTCTCAGATCTGCATATGACCTTTTGCCCTCAAATGCAAACCTGGTGAAGTGGGGGAAAAACAGACGATCCTTCATGCCCCCTTTGCCATGAAAAACAAACAGTGGAGCATGTCCTAGGCTCATGTAAAGTAGCCCTGGCTCAAGAAGGTACACATGGAGGCACATCCAAGTGCTCAAAGAGATTGTACAAGGAGTCTGGGCTAGTACAACACCACAAAAGGGAAAATCAGGACTCCAAAAGCACCCGCAACATTCTTCACGGCAGGAGGCAGCAAATCATGGCCAAGAACAACAGTGCCACTCAGAACATGCAGGCAGAGTCTGTTGGGCGGGGCAGATGACTGGGAGTGCACTGCAGACCTCCCAGAATAGAAGAGTCACCCAGAGATCATCAGCAAGAGTGGCATGAGACCAGACATAGTAGTCCACTCTCAGTCAACCAAGCAGCTGATCATGATCGAGCTCACGGTGCCATATGAGAACAGAATGGAGGCAGCTCAAATCTACAAGACTGAAAAGTATGCTGATCTGGCAAACAGTCTGAGGAGAGAAGGCCATCAGGTCAAAGTCCTCACTGCAGAAATTGGAGCTAGGGGGTTTGTAGGAACGTCTGCATACAGCCTCATGAAACAGCTCTCAGTTGCGGGGAGGGAAAAAAACCAGAGCCCTGAAAACAATGGCAGAAGCAGCAGAGAGGTGTTCAAGCTGGATCTGGTCAAGGAGGAACAAAAGTGAACTTCATAAGGCTTAACTTTCCTACAAATATCAGGTGTCCCACTGGCTCAGTAGTTAGTGCGCGAGTCATTAAGTGGAAAATGAGCATGTCCAGAGGGTCATGGGTTCGAATCCCAAACATGGCTCATCCCAAGATAGGGGGGAAAAGGGCAGCAGAGGGACATCTGGAGTCATGAACCGGGTGTGGCCCAACCCCCCTAGAGTGTCAGGAGTTAAGGGCCGAAACACTTGCTTGAAGGGGGCTTCTCTTCTCTCTCTGCTGCCACGCTCTCCACGAGTTTCTTTCTACTGCACAAAAAAACAAAGCAAACTTTGAAATGAAGGGCACAAAAACGTATGTGAAAAACAAGTCAAATGATTTTTTTTCCCATTAGAACCATTCTTCCCCTGTTCAGTTTGCTGAATAGGGACACAACAACAAAACAGACTTTCATACGAAGGGCACAAAAATGTACGTAAAAAAAGTGAATGATGGTTTCTGACATGACATCAAACCCCTTCTTCTGCCAGCCTGTCTCTATATATCTGGGTATCTGTCTGTCCTTATGTGTACCCTCTCTTCTTTTACGTGTGGTATATGTGACATCATAAATATAACTATTGTAGATTTGTCTTCATCAAAATTAGTATGAAATGCGCTCTACCACTGAGTTATTCCGGCTTCCGGATGTGGGTTTCAAACCTCAATACAGATTTGAACTGATGATAGATTCTTTTCCTATTCAAATTTGTAAACAGAAATTTGGCGAACAGCAGGATTAGGTGAACTGTTCTATCTATAGTAGAGTTTCTGTCTTAAAGTCACAATCACAATCACGACGAAACATGCCAATTTTTTTCATGAAAAAAAAAACCTAGATATTTCACATTTTTGTTTACAACAGTTTGATAACAAACTTGCAAGAAGCTCCGCACTTGACGGTAGTGCCAAAATATAGTAAATGTTTTTTTTTGTTTGTTTTTTTTTTTTCCTTACAAAAGGAACATCTTTTTTAACCTTAGATCCCAATGTTTTGTAAGATGTACTTGGTTGTCAATATTCTGTTAATAACTCTCAACTGAAACCATTAAACTTTTTGGGCTTTATGTCTTTTATCTATCGGACTTTGTGGAAAAATGTAGGCCATGTAACAATCTTATGTTGTCTTACATTCCATTCATTGCATAAAGTGAGGCTCCTCTTGAAACTAAACAATTCTCAGTTAAATATTCATTTGTGTCACCGTCTTCCCGTATTTTATCTTAGAAGGAAAGATTACCCCTGCTCCCCTCTCACACACTCTACATATAAAGCAGTTTATAACTCATTAATGCTCAAGGTGGCAAGATTAATGAAGATTACAATAACGTTATTTTAAGCAACTCAGAGTACACATGGACACACAAAAAGTCCTGAGCACAAGTCGATGAATTAGTACACAATACAAAACAGACTAGGAATTTCCGAGAAAAAAATGTCGGTCTTTAGATGTTACCAATATAAAGAAAATAGACAGACAGACGGACAAACAAATGAAAGATGTCGACCCATCGTTCAGAACAGGAACTTTTTAAAATTGAAATCTAGAGTTGAAAAATGAACTTCACAGGCACGTCCTATTCCATGTGTTTCTGATCTGGGGATGATTTAGTTTTATTGTCCTTCTTTTAAAAAAAGAAAAGAATGCTATGGAACTTCCAGTCACATGTCTGGCGCTGCATTCATCTCATTGAAGGACACACTGGAAGGGCTCTAGTCTTTTCTGGGAGAATACTTCAAACGTCCAACGGTTCTGCGGGTTCCACTATCAGCACGAAAATGTTCTTGTATTTACCTGTAAAAGAACAGAACACCTGATATCGTTTTACTCATCGTGGGATGAAGGCAAAAAGGCATTTCACACACTGGATTTTTACCCCTAATTTCGTAATATCGCAGGACTACCACTGCATGCAATACATGAACACATGTAGTGATGAGTTGGGACTGTGGTATAGCTACTGTTTGTATTACCAAGTCGGGCAGATCAGCCGTAGCACTGTCGTTAATATGTATATATAGTAATTTTCCTTATGCTTCCACTAACGAGAAGAGTGAAACTTTTATCTCTGTCTTTTTGCGTTATTTCTCTGCTTTTGAACAAGAGGAAGACAACAAGAAGTTGAAGTGATAAACGGAATTAGCGGGGAAAAGAAATGAATTGGTCCAGTTTCAATTCCTAATTCGTTGTGGTGCGTTCAGTCCGTGCTTTGTTTTAATTTGTCTGCGTCTTTTTGCATTATTTCTCTACTTTTGGACAAGAGGAAGAAAAAAGGAAATTGAAGTGATAAATCAAAGAAGCGGGAAAAAGAACTAAGTTGACCGAGTTCTAGTCCCTAATTCGTTCGAATGCCTGCAATCCACGGTTTTCTTCTTCATCATCATCATCATCATCATCTTCTTCTTCTTCTTCTTCTTCTTCTTCTTCTCAAAACAGACTTGTTTGTTCAAACCATAGACAGGTGTGTATTTGACTCCTCGGGAACGGTTCTGGCCTTCGATGCTAAATTGACATTAATCACCAGTGACAGCAACAGTCGCCATCTGATCCTTTTTTCCAAACGTCAGTTCCTAAAATAAAAAGAAAGAAAGAAAAAGCTACAAATGTGTTGGTCTAATCACTCCAGAACAGCTTGTCTTGCTCTAGTTATCTCCTTTCTTTGTCTAATCTGAAAATTGATTTTAAAAAAAGAAAGAAAGAAAAAGAAAAAAAAAAAGAAGAAGAAAGAGGTCCTACAATGGTTTCATGCAAAACTGATATGCTTAACGAAAAGAGTTTTAACCATTCAGGCTAAATGTTGCAAACTGGTTCATCTCGGTGTTGACGGTTTGTAAGCATGTGCTCAAAGTCGAAACGCGTCTCTCCATTGTCACTGTTTGTACTCCC
The DNA here is from genome assembly GCA_016801955.1 of Conus betulinus. Lineage (NCBI taxonomy): Eukaryota > Metazoa > Mollusca > Gastropoda > Neogastropoda > Conidae > Conus > Conus betulinus. The sequence continues at coordinate 104,174 of JADBJO010002219.1, forward strand.
AGTTCTTATAGAACAGGGAGTACTTTACAATGGGAACGACGAAGAAATGCTGTCTGTGTGTGTGTCTGTCTGTCTGTCCGTGATCGACATGTGTTCCACTCTCTCCAGACAAGACTTCAGGGCCGATTTTTCTGAAAAATTGTAGGTATGTTCATTATGGGTCACGGATGATGCCCGATGGTTTTATTTTACCGGAATAGCTGTAAAAACACTAAAACAGAGAGAGAGAGAGAGAGAGAGAGAGAGAGAGAGAGAGAGAGAGAGAGAGAGAGAGAGAGAGAGAGTTAAAGAGCATGCACACTTTTGATATGCTTTGCATCTTCTTGTTATTTTTCTGCACGTTTCCTTCAAAAAACGATTTGATTTGGACATAGACGCACGAATCCTGTCCTGTATAATGACTACACAACGGCAGAGCTGTTTAAAGCTGATGATTTAAACCATGGAGAGTGGCGACATTCTCATGCGATAGGCCTACATGCAATCTGGATCTTGTAACGAGAGCAAAAATAGGATTAGGCCTAGGCCATAGCCTATCATGGGCTAGGCCTACATGCAATCTGGATCTTGTAACGAGAGCAAAAATAGGATCAGGCCTAGGCCATGGCCTATCATGGGCTAGGCCCACTCGCCGTCGAACGAAGTTACAAACAAATGGCAACAAACGTCTTCCTTCGTTTGGGGGCTCAGTAAGGGGAGCGTGTCGTTGGTCCCAAGGTTCGTTGGTCCCAAGGTTCGTTGGTCCCAAGGTTCGTTGGTCCCAAGGTTCGTTGGTCCCAAGGTCCATTGGTCCCAAGGTTCGCTGGTCCCAAGGTTCGTTGGTCCCAAGGTCCATTGGTCCCAAGGTTCGTTGGTCCCGAGGTTCGTTGGTCCCAAGGTTCGTTGGTCCCAAGGTCCATTGGTCCCAAGGTTCATTGGTTCCAAGGTTCATTGGTCCCAAGGTTCGTTGGTCCCAAGGTCCATTGGTCCCAAGGTTCGTTGGTTCCAAGGTCCGTTGGTCCCAAGGTTCATTGGTTCCAAGGTTCATTGGTCCCAGGGTTCGTTGGTTCCAAGGTCCATCGGTTCCAAAGTTCATTGGTCCCAAGGTTAGTTGGTCCCAAGGTTTGCTGGTCCCAAGGTTCGTTGGTCCCAAGGTCCGTTTGTCCCAAGGTCCTTTATATATTTCACACAGATTTATGAGGACCTTCGGACCAACGGACCTTCGGACCAACGGACCTTGGGACCAACAGACCTTGGGACCAACGGACTTTTGGACCAACGGACCTTGGGGCCAACGGACCTTGGGACCAATGGATCTTGGGACCAACGGACCTTGGGACCAACAGACCTTGGGACCAACGGACCTTGGGACCAACGGACCTTGGGACAAATGGACCATGGGACCAATGACCTTGGGACCAACGGCATGACCCCCTCAGTAAGTCTGTTTCGGCTGTTCTTCCATTTTCCGTCTGCAGACATTCGGAATGATTTTGCCAGGGCCCATACTTTTTGTTGATATGAAGAACATTAGATCTAATTTGAAGATTTACCGACCTGTTTTAAAACATTATATTAAAAAAACATGAAAGAAAACGTCAAAAGGGATTAAAATTTAATCCATTTAATGAAACAGTGATAAAAACCTTCAAGGACTTTCACATCTGCGTGGATGATTCTTAGTTTTTGTAGTAAATGTATACGCGACTGGCAGTTTTTCTTTTACTATGAATAGTATTGGCTCTAAAACTGAAGGTTTGTTTGTAACTTTGTTCACTTGGTAGAAGAAAAGAAGATAACACGTTTACAAGGCTAGTTACCATTTTCTCCCACTTCTCGTGCCATGTTGTCCTAAGCCGCCGAGGGCATGCATATCTCTGTTGGCACGATTCTTGTCACTTTTTTTCTGTAAATAACTGATATAAGCAGCGATGAGTTTTTCGTCGTCCATGTTGGAAAAGGTAACAAGTGTACAAAAAAAAAAAAAAAAAAAAAAATCAGAGGAGGAGTTCGGTCCCTTCACCCGGACTGCCGGGAAGAGTACTGTTCGTAAGTCCGGCAAAATCACGGCTCACATCACACGGGTCAGGCCGGTTGCACTATGCACGGGTTTGGCCGTCGCCATTCAGCTAGAAATGACATGAAACGGAGCAGAGTTTTTTTTTGTTTGTTTGTTTGGGTTTTTTTTTTTTTTCGTTTTGTTTTTTTTTTTTTCCCTCCCGGACGGGCGGCGCACGGCTGGTCCGGGTATGTATACTGCCCGAATGGGGTCATGCCATTGGTCCCAAGGTCCGTTGGTCCCAAGGTCCGTATAAATCTGTGAAATATGTAACGAACCTTGGGACCAACGAACCTTAGGATCAATGAACCTTGGGACCAACGAACCTTGGGACCAACGAACCTTGGGACCAATGGACCTTGGAACCAACGAACCTTGGGACCAACGAACCCTGGGACCAGTGACACGCTCCCGCCTGAATGCGTTAAAACGCTGCCTGCAGTTTCCCCCCTTTGCAATGAGAAAGCTGCAGACGACAATCCTCATGAACGTTTAAGTTGCTGTAATGTTAACTATGCGAATCTAGCGAATGTTACTGTATTCATAGAGGGGAAAAAAAACAAACAGTGATTACAGCGTGTTTCTTAACCTGAGGTCCACGGTGAATGAAACACTACTGCCTCTGTTCCATACATGTTTCAAGGGCGGTAAATCATATTGTCTTCAGGGAGATAACCTATTGCCAACTGTTGCTAGGAGCAGACGACTTCAAGTCATGACTGTCAGTCTACACCGTCCTGCAACAACGCCATCTTGCCTTGATATGAACTTATACATGTCTCCTGCGAGGGAAGAATCAAAGCACACGAAAGAGAGAAGTAAGACGGGAATAAATGGCATCGTAAACATGTAGGCTGCAGGCGTTAAACAAAATACACCATCAATTCATTGTTTCGGACCCGTCACCCCTTCACTGGATATGGAATAAAAACGGAGGGCTAGGTTCCTATAAGGTGTACAAATCAATCAATCGATATTTAGTAGATCGATTGATCGATCGAGTATTCAACCAATCGGTCAGTCAGTTAGTCAATGGATCACTCAGCCAGTGAAGTCAGTCAGTCAGTGAGTCAGTCAAACAATGAATCCAATGTTTATTGTCGTTATGAAAACAACAAGTGAAGCTGTCAGGCTGGGGAAGATCTGAACACGTGAATAACAAGTTATGTCGATGAAACAGAAATGCTCATAGTCCTGTTCCACCACCCCCTTTCATGTTTCCTGTCAAACTAACCCCCACCCCCCACCCTCTCTCTCAGGGAGCTGGTGATGAAAGACTAGTTTTTTAAAACTGTTTAAAGAGAGGCTAATTGCTTGCTGCGTACAAGAGTGGTTTGAAAACATTAACACCAATGATAGATATACCTTGTATTCCAGTATTAAAGTCCAGTTTCTGTATATCCCCGTTTTCTTTATACTGTTAAAAACTTCAAAGCCAGGAAAGCTGTGATACGGGTACGTTTAGGGTGTTTCCCAGCTTAAAGTACACAAACTGCGATTTGTGGCAAATTTGAAAGAATCAGATCTCATATGCCCAGTGTGTAATCAACATACAGAATCCGAAACACATTTTTATATAATTTGTCCAGCTTATGATGAGCTTAGAGATCACTACATATCTAAAAAGCATTTCAACAATCCATCATTGTCCAAGTTAAGCATATTGCTTGCATCGGAAAACAATCTGATCATTAACAGACTTGCTATTTATCTTATGAAAGCTTTTGATTTGCGTAGTTTCTTATGTCAAATCGTGCGGACATAGATTGTTCGTTTGATGTTTTCTAGCCACATGAATGCATATGTCTGTGTATGTGTGTGTTTACGTGTATAATTTGATTTTCACATTTACTTGTATAGCGTGCATCTCCCCCCCCTTCTCCATTCGTCATCCGTCTACCCTTTTACCCCCCCCCCCCCCCCCCCCTTCTCACCCCTTCACCCCCACCTCACCCCTCACCCCTGTTCCCGTACCCTCGTTGATATGGGCCGAAGGCCTATTCAATAAAACAGTTCAGTGTTCAGTGTTCTCTCTCTCTCTCTCTCTCTCTCTCTCTCTCTCTCTCTCTCTCTCTCTCTAATACATTATAAGAGATATCTGAATTAATATTATCATTCATCGCATGTTGAAGATATCAGTAAACTACAATGTCATCATTTGATTGAGTGGATGTTTGTTGTTGTTGTTGTTGTTGTTGTTGTTGTTTTTAACCTTACTGCATTACTCCTGTGCGTGAGGTGAGGACATAGCAAAATGTTCCGCCCTTTTTTTTTTTCTTTTTTTTTTTTTTTTGGTTAACTTTGGATTTGATAGACACTAGAAATAAATAAAAGTGTACTATTTTTGCAGGCAGGAAAGGAAGAGGGACACGTTTATGTTCTGTTACCTCTCTCCCCTCTTGTCAAAAGACCTCTTTGGTAATGACAATAACAAAAATTAATATCAAAGTGTCAACTATCTCTCTCTCTCTCTCTCTCTCTCTCTCTCTCTCTCTCTCTCTCTCTCTCTCTCTCTCTCTCTCTCACACACACACACACACACACACACACACACACACACACACACACACACACACACACACATTTGCTTTAATCGTGTGCACTTGTTTTAATGCATTATTTATTATTAATGGTTTTTACACGTTAACACGAGTTCCATTATTCATTTACACTCTCTCTTTTCTATTTCTTTTTAAACCTAAAATCACATTATGTAAATGAACGTTAAATTGAAGTGCGCACACAGGCATACACGCACAGACATAGACAGACAGATAGGCACACACACACACACACACACACACACACACACACACACACACACACACACCACACACATACACGCGCGCACGCACATCTCTCTCTCT
>JADBJO010002219.1:111578-129078 GCA_016801955.1 Conus betulinus
GACGGAAGGAGGGAAGGAAGAAAGAGGAAGAAGGAGGAAGGAAGGAGGAAGGAAGAAAGAGAGAGGAAAGGAAGAAAAGGAAAAAAGGAAGGAAAAGAGGAGGAAAAGGGAAGGAAAGAAGGAAGGAAGGAAGGAGAAAGAGGAGGAAGGGAAGGAAGAGAAAGAAGGAAGGAAAGAGGAAGAGAAGGAAGAGAAGGAAAGAGGAAGGGAAGGAAAGAAAGAGGAGAAGGGGAAGGAAAGAAGGAAGGAAGGAAGAAAGAGGAGGAGAGGGAAGGAGGAAGGAAAGAAAGAAGGCAGGAAGAAAGAGGAGGAAGAGAAGGAAAGAAGGAGGAAGGAAGAAAGAGGAGAAGAAAAGAGGAAGAGAAGGAAAGAATGAAGAAAGAGGAGGAAGGAAAGAAAGAAAGAAGCAAGAAAGAGGAGGAAGGGAAGAAAGAAAGAAAGAAGGAAGGAAGAAAAGAAGGAGGGAGGGAAGAAAGAAAGAAGAAAAGAGAGGAAGAGAAGGAAAGTGGAAAAGGGAGGAGGAGGGAAGGAAGAAAGGAAAGAAGGAAGAAAGAGAGGAAAGGGAAGGAAGAAAAGAGGAAGGAAAGAAGGAAGAAAAAGGAAAGAGGAAAGGAAGGAAGGAAGAAGGAAGAGGAAGGGAGAAAGGAGGAAGGGAAGGAAGAAAGAAAGAAGGAAGGAAAGAGGAGGAAGGGAAGGAAAGAAAAGAAAGAAAGAAGGAAGGAGGAGGAGGAAGGGAAAGGAAAGAAAGAAGAGAAAAAGGAGGAGGAAGGAAAGAAGAGAAGGAAGGAAAGAAAGAGGAGGGAAGGAAAGGAAAGAAAGAAGGAAGGAAGGAGGAGGAGGAGGAAGGGAAGGGAAAGAAAGAAGGAAGGAAGGAGGGAGAAGGAAGGGAAGGAAAGAAAGAAGGAAGGAAGGAGGAGGAGGAAGGAAAGAAAGAAGAAAGAAAGAAGAAGGAAGAGAAAGAGGAGGAAAGGAGGGGAAGGAAAGAAAGAAGGAAGGAAGGAGGAGGAGGAAGGGAAGGGAAGGAAAGAAAGAAGGAAGAAGGAGGAGGAGGAAGGGAAGGAAAGAAAGAAGGAAGGAAGGAGGAGGAGGAAGGGAAGGAAAGAAAGAAGGAAGGAAGGAAGGAGGAGGAGGAAGGGAAGGAAAGAAAGAAGGAAGGAAGGAGGAGGAGGAAGGGAAGGAAAAGAAAGAAGGAAGAAGGAGGAGGAAGGGAAGGGAAGGAAAGAAAAAAGAAGAAAGAGGAGGAAGGGAAGGAAAGGAAAGAAAGAGAAGGAAGAAAGAGGAGGAAGGGAAAGGAAAGAAAGAAGGAAGGAAGGAGGAAAGGAGGAAGGGAAGGAAAGAAAGAAGGAAGGAAGGAAGAGGAGGGAGGAAGGAAAGAAGGAAGGAAAGAAGAAGGAAGGAAGACAAAAGAGGAAGAAGGGAGGAAGGGAAGAAAGAAAGAAGGAAGGAAGAAAGAGGAGGAAGGGCAGGAAAGAAAGAAGGCAGGAAGAAAGAGGAGGAAGGAAGGAAGGGAAGGAAAGAAAGAAGGAAGGAGGAGTAAGGGAAGAAGGAAAGAAGCAGGAGGAAGGGGGTGGAAAGAAGGAAGGAAGGAAGAGGAGGAAGGGAGGGGAAGGAAATAAAGAAGAAAGAAAGAAAGAGGAGGAAGGGAAGGAATAAAGAAGGAAGAAAGAAAGAGGAGGAAGGGGAGGGAGGGAAAGAACGGACGAAGACCGGGGGGGGAACAGACAGAAGGAAGGAAGAACAAAAAGGAAAGGTAAGGATGAGAAAGAAGAAAGGAATGGAAGGGAAGGAAAAGAGAAGAAATGATGAAGGAGGAGGAGGAGGAAGAAGAAAGGAGAAAGAAGGAAAGGAGGAGACAATGAAAGAAATGGGGAACAAAAAGGGGGGAGGTAAGAAAACAGGAAGACGAGTGGTGGGGAAAAGGGAAAATGAAGAGGGGTCACAAGAAAGCGGACGATGACAGACGAGACTGACAACGAGAGATCATGATAAAGGATGCAGTGTGACGAGCGTATGAGAAGAAAGAGTCGAAGACAATAGAGGAGGGGTAGGAACACGCACGCACGCACGCACGCACACAAACACACACAGACACACACAGACACACACACACACACACACACACACACACACACACACACACACACACATGCACGCACACACGCACGCACGCCAGCGCGAGCACGCACGCTCCACGCACGACACACACACACGCACGCACGCACGCGAGCGCGTGCGCGTACGCTCCACGNGAGAGACGGGCTTGTGGGGGAGTGTAGAGGGCATTCGGAAGGGGATAAACAAGATGGAAACATATATGAAAGACAGGAAAAGGATGGTGCGAGGGTAGTGGGGGGGGGGGGGGGGAAGCAAGAAGTGGAAAAGGAGGAAAAAGAAGAAGGAGGAAAAAAGAAGAACAGAAGAAAATGAAGGACAAGGGCAGAAGACGAGGACGGAAAGAAGGAAGGTGGGGAGGGAGAAAAGGGAGCGCAAAGAAGGGGGGGGTGGGGGGGGGGGGGGGGGGGGGGGGAAGGGGAACAAAGGAGGAGAAGGACGGACGAGAAGGGCGGAGGAAGAAAGAAGTAGGGGGGGGGGGTAGAATATGTGTGGTTGTGTGTGTGTTGTGTGTGTTGTGTGCGTGTGTTAGTGGTGTGTGTGTGTGTGTGATGTGGGTTTGTGTGTGTGTGTGTGTGTGTGTTTGTGTGTTTGTGTGTGTGTGTGTGTTTGGTGTGTGTGTGGTGTGTGTGCGCTTGCGTGCGTTGTGTGCGCGCGCGCGCGCGCGCGCGCGTGTGGTGTGTGTGGTGGCGGGGGGGGGGGGAGACAGGAGGATGAGGGAGACGAAAGAAAGAAGGAAGGAAGAGGAAGAGAAAGAGGAGGAAGGGTGGGACATATAAAGAGGAGGAAGGGGAAGAAAGAAGGAGGAAGAAAGAGGAGGAAGGGAAGGAAGGAAAGGAAGAAGGAAGGAGGAGGAAGGGAAGGAAAAAGAAGGAGAAAGAGGAGGAAGTGAAGGAAAGAAAGGACGGAAGGAAGAAAGAGGAGGAAGGGAAGGGAAGAAAGATGAGGAAGAGGAGAAAGGGAAGGGAAAGAAAGAAGGAAGGAAAAGAGGGGAAGGGAAGGTAGGGGAAGAAAGAGGAGGAGGGAAGGGAAAAAAAAAATGAAGAAAGAGGAGAAAGGGAAGGAAAGAAGGAAGAAGGAAGAAAGAGGAGGAAGGGAAGGAAGAAGAAGGGGAAGAAAGAGAGGAAGAAAGGAAGGAGGAAGGAAGGAACAGAGGAGAAGAAGGGGAAGGAAAGAGGGAAGGAAAAGAAAGAGGAGGAAGGGAAGGAAAGAAGAAGAAGGAAGAGAGGAGAGGAGGAAGAGAAGAAAGAAGAGAAGGAAGAAAGAGGAGGAAGAAAGGAAAGAAGAAGGCAAGAGGAGGAAGGAAAGAAAGAAGGAAGCAAGAAAGAGGGAGGAAGGGAAGGAAGAAAGAAAGAAGGAAGGAAGAAAGAGGAGAAGGGAAGAAGGAGGAAGAAGAGAAGGAAGAAAGAAAGGTGGAAGAGGAGGGAAAAAAAGAGGGGAAGAAGAGAGAGGAAGGGAAGGAAGAAAAGGAAGGAGAAAAGGAGGAAGGGAAGGAAAGAAGAAGGAAGGAAGGAGAAGGAGGAAGGGAAAGAAAGAAGAGAAGAAGAAGGAGGAAGGAAGAAGAAAGAAAGAAAGAAGGAGGAAGAGAGAAGGAAGGAGAAGAAGGAAGAAAGAAAAGAAGAAAGAGGAGAAGGAAAGAAGGGAAGAAAAAAGAAGAAAGGAAGGGAAAAGAAAGGAAGGAAGAAGGGAAGGAAGGAGGGGAGGAAGGAAAGGAAGGAAAGAAAAGGAAGAAAGGGGAGGAAAGGGAAGAAAGGAAAGGGAAAGAAAGGAAGGGAAGGAAAGGAAGAAAAAGAGAAGAAAGGAAGAAAAGAAGAAAAGGAAAAAAGAGGAGAAGGAAAGGAAAGAAGAAGGAAGGAAGGAGGAGGAGGGAAGGAAAAAGGGGGGAAGGAAGAAGGAAGAAAGAAGGGGAGAGGAGAAGGAGGAAGAAAGAAGAAGGAAAAAAGGGAGGGAAGGAAGAAGGGGAAGGAAAGGAAGAAGAAGAAGGAAGGAGGGAAAGAAGGAAAAAGAAGGAAGGGAGAAGGGGGAAAAAGGGGAAGGAAGAAGGAGGAAGGGAAGAAAGAAAGAAGGAAGGAAGAGGAGAGGAAGAAGGGAAGGAAGAAAGAAGGAAGGAAAGGGAGGAGGAAGGGAAGAAAGAAAGAAGAAAGAAAGAGGGGAAGGAAGGAAAGAGGGAAAGAGGAAAGAAAAGGAAGGAAGGGAGAAAGGAGGAAAGAAGGGAAAAAGAGGAAGAAGGGAAGGAAAGAGAAAGGGAAGGAAGAGAGGAGGAAGGAGGGAAAGAAGAAGGAAAGAAGAGGAGGAAGGGAAGGGGAAAGAAAGGACGAAGGAAGAAAAAGGAAAGGGGAGAGGAAGAAAAGAAAGAAAAGAAGGAGGAAGAAGGAAGGAAAGGAAGAAGAAGAGGGACGGGAGGGGAAGGAAAAAAAGAAGGAAGAGGAGGAGGAGGAGAGGAAGGAAATAGAAAGAAGAAGAAAAAAAAGGAAAAGGGAAGGAAAGAAGGAGAAAGAAGAAGGAGGAAGGGGAAGGGAGGGAAAGAAAGAAAGGAAGAAAAGGGGGGAAAGAAGAAAAAAAAGGAAGAACAAAAAGAAAAAGGAAGGAAGGAAGAAGGAAAGGAATGGAAGGAAAGGAAGGGAAAAAGGGAAGAAGGAAAGATGAAGGAAGAAAGGGAAAGAAGGAGGAGGAGGAGGAAGGCAAGAAGAAGGAGAAAGAAGGAAAGGAGAGAAGAAAAGGAAAGAAGGAAGGAAAGGAAGGAGACAATGAAAGAAGAGGAATGAAGGGAGGAAGAAAAAAGGTCAAGGAGCAGAAGGCAAAGGAAAACAGGGAAGGGACGAGTGGTGGGAAGAAAGGAAGGCAGAAAAGGGAAGGGAGGAAGAAGAGAAGTAAGGGGGGAACGAAAGAAAGCGGACAGGATGACAGACGAAGAACTGAAAAACGGGAGATGGAATGAGGAGATCAATAAAGAAATGCGGTGAACGACGAGCGGAATGAGAAGAAAGAAATCGAAGGACAAATTAGAGGAGGAAAGAGAAGAAAACGCACGCCACGCCCTTAAGCACGGCACTCCCATTTTTTTTACACACACACAAACAAGGAGGAGTAATCAGGACACAACCAGGACACAGGGACCAACCCCCACACAAACACACAAACACAACACACACACAACACGACATTCAACTGCACGCACTTCACGCACGTCCACCGCCCAGGTCGCGAGTCAACGCTTTCGCACCCCTTCCAAGTTTACGCACAACACTGAAAACCGAAACAGTTATTGGGTGCCAGAAGGAACCGTAGGGTGTACTGAGGAGACGTTACTTAAACACACGCACGCGAGCCGCAGCGAGAACGGATCCACGCAAAACGTTAAAGGGCAAACACTCACGCACTGCTACGCACAGCACACAAACAACCCACAACACACACAGGCCCACACACACACACACACACACACCACACATACACACACACACGCGCGCGAAGCGCGCGGCGCGCGCCACGCCACGACGAGCACACACACTCACGCCGCAACGCACGCACGCTGAACCGCGAGCATTTATTGTAGCAACCGTACGCTGTCTGACACGTTTAACGCACACGCAAGCAGCGCGCGCACGGCACTCCACCACGCACGTAAGCAAACGGCACACAACACCCAAAAACACACCACACACACACCACACAACACATACACACATACACGCGCGCCCAAACGCGCACTGCACACACACACACAACACACACACGAGCGCCGTGCCGTACGCCTCCCACACGCACAAGCACACCCACACGCACACACACACACACAACACACACACACCACACACACACGCACCACGCACACACCACACACAACTGACCCACAAACCAAGTATTGTCCAGACTAACAACGTCAAGGGTGTACTACTGACATTTTAAACAAAATAAATAACCACAATTCAGAAAAAGGGAATTGAAGATCAATAAGTAGAAGAGTAAATATGTGACCGCTGCACAAACTGATTCTTTTCAGATAAGAGAAGAAAATTGAGGAAAATTGGGAAAGAAGGGAGGAAATTGTAAAGTTAAGTGACGGTACGTTAATAGACTTGAGCCAGAAAGGCGACTGAAGTCCAGTTACTATCGAATATCACTCTCTTCCTCTCTCTTATACTCCTATTTACCACCCCCCCCGAGAACCCTTCTTAACTGTTTTTTTCTTTTAATATCCATTACATAGAATGATCATTATACTCTCTCTCTTCCCCTCATCTGGGCAAGTAAGACTCATGAAACAGTACACGGGAACACACACCACGCACGCACGCACGCACGCTGCACACACACAAACACACACAAACACACACACACACCACACACACACACAACACGTACTTAAGGCACAAGAGTATATGCGCATATAGCGAGAGAGTAATGAGGGGGAATATGCGGGCACTCTCTCTAAGGTGTCTCTCCGCTCTCCTCTCTCTCTCTCTCTCTCAGAAATCGTCGTCTCTCTATCTCTCTCTGATCCCTCTCCTCCTCTGGGACAGACATATAATTGGGACGTCGAAATGGCCCGCAATGAAATGCATAAGGAATAAATGCACCCTCTTGGTAATTTCAAGTATTTCTTTTTTTTCATTTTTCTACATTCTTAAGCTTTACCTTTGCCCTTTGTGACATGAGACCTTGCAAAGCAGAGCTAAAAGCTTTAATTATATTTTGAGAAAATAAATTGTGTATTTTTTGAAGAAAAAAAAAATGGCACAGTTATATAGGATATGAATGAATCTCTATCTTTGTTTTGAATTTGGTTTGATATTTCAAATTCAACCAATTGTTACAATATGGTGCGGGAGCTATGGGGCTTTGATTCTGACTCGCTGATGCAACTATTGAGAAAATTCATTTGTACGCTCTGAAGGGGGATTTCTTGGTGTGTTTCAATGAGAACACCGATGATTTGGTATATGGTGAAGAGACCTAACCGATATCCTATTTAATATCTGTGATTAAACTGTATTCGTTACTGGTTCAGGATGGAACACACAAATGGAACCACACAGATTGCCTTGATTTAAAGCCTATACAATGCTCGTGGAGTTAGATGCAAGGGGTAAGAAAAAAAAAGGGGTAAAAGAAAAAATGTAAGGCTAAAGTTGTATGAAGAGGATGATTTGGTTTTGTATGGGGGAGGAAAATCAGGGTGTTTGTGATATCGAGAATGGATTTTGTCTGTGTTTTATTTTTTCGGTCAAACATTGATTAATTGTAGATGGCAGAAGGAGGAAGGAAAAACTCAGGTTGAAGACAGTAATAGATTTGATTATTTATAGGACAAGCTAAATCCTGGTGCATTGTCCCGGGGGGGTGTTTCCGAGGTATTATTGTCAATAGATATTGACAGACATTTGAAATATATGGATAACCAAGTTTAGATTTGGTATATCGGACTATAGTATGCACATTCACAGCGTTACAGACTCTTTTTAAACGAATCGTGTGACTGATGTCCATTACGTCAGGAATCGCAGGAGAATTGCAAAAATGAAGTTCATTGTGTTCTTTCATTGCCCGGAACTAAGTGATCTTAGACGACACAGTGGTATTCCATCCAAATATAATATGCATCCTTCACTCTTCAGATTAATTTTGTTAATGTCCGTCGACAAATGATTGATAAAATAGTGAAGCAGACGTTGCTGTGTATTTTCGAAGAGGTAGGTTTTTAAACGAAAAGAAAATCTGTAATACCTTGTTTGTTTGTACCCCTGATTACAAATGGATTATGCAAAGTTTCTTTTATGTGTATTCCCCTTCCTAAGGGGCTATGGCCTTTACGTTAATAAACATCTGCATCTCTCTCTCTCTGATCTCTCCTCTCTCTCTCTCTCTCTCTCTCGTCTCTCTCTCTCTTCACCACACACAGACACCCGGGTTCCATCGTCTCACCTTGCACCACCACACACACAAACACACACACACACACACCCACAACACACACATGACATAAGGAATCACTGTGGCGCACATGGTCCAGAGGACTGGTGAACATTAGGCTGAGAAGCGTGGGTTTCGCCTACCCCATGAATGAACATTTCTTTTTTGTAACATTTTTCGTTTTGTGTTGTTTTTCCTTAGTCATTCCCGGCATGGCTCCCCACCAAAGGGTGCGGGCTCCGTTGGGAACACTAGGGAAACACACACCAGATTCGTCTAGCGCAGTTTGCTTGCGATTTTCGGACCAGCATGCATGTTCTGCATCTCCCAGGCATGAAACACCAAGATGTAGTAAAGAAAAGAAAAGAAAAAAAAAAAAAAAATAAAAAAAAAAAAGCAAACAAGGAAAAAAAAAAAAACAAAAAAAAAAAAAAAAAAAAAAAAAAAAAGAAGGGAAAAAAAAAAAAGAAAAAGGACAATAAAAGAAAGGAAGAAAAAGGGGAAGAAAACTGTAAAAGATAAAAGGAAACATCTTATAGCCACTGGGTCAGTACTGTGAACATGTAGGCTGAGAAGCCGTGGGTTCGCCTCCCCATGATGAACATTTCTTTGTAACATTTTTCGTTTGTTTGTTTTCCTTAGTCATTCCCGCATGGCTCCCACCCAAAGTTGTGGGCTCCGTTGGGAACACTGGAAACACACACCAGATTCGTCTCAGCGAGAGTTGCTCCGATTTTCTGACCAGCACTGCATGTGTCTGCATCTCCCAGGCCTGATAACACCAAGATGTAGTAAAAAAAAAAAAAAAAAAAAAAAAAAAAAAAAAAAAAAAAAGAAAGAAAAAAAAAAAAAAAAGGAAAAAAGAAGAAAAAAAGAAAAAAGAAAACGTAGGTTCTAGCCCCTGTCATGTAGTCTTCGATCAGAAATCAATACCGTAGCATCATTTTCATCGTCTTAGTTGACCTTTTCTTTTTGAATGTCATTAGCTGAGGAAAAATAGGAGAGAAAAAAAAAATGTGAAGGGCCAAAAAAGAAACGAGAGAGAGAGAGAGAGGAGAGAGAGAGAGAGAGAGAGAGAGAGAGAGAGAGAGAGAGGGAGAGAGAGAGGGGGGGGGGGTTCATTCATTCACACTGACGACGTAGCTATCCCAACTTCCTCTAATTTCGTCCGCCATGCACTTTATTTCCCACCCACAATCTCTTGCCTTTTTTTTTTTTTTTTTTAACTTTGTCGTCCTTCCTCCTACTTAAAGAAACCCGTACTGGTCTGAATTCGCCATAAAAACAACACACAAAACAAAAGAAAATAAAAACGAAAAAAAGAGAGAGAGAGAGAGAGAGAGAGAGAGAGAGAGAGAGAGAGAGAGAGAGAGAGAGAGAGAGAGAGAGACAGACAGACAGACAGACAGACAGACAGACAGACAGAGACAGACAGACATACCGCCGACAGAGAGACAGACAGACAGACTGACCGACTGACCGACAGAGGGAGAGAGATAGACAGACAGACAGACACCCAGGTAGATAAAAAATGGAGAGACAGACAGACAGACAGACAGAGAGACAGACAAGCAGACAGACGGAGACAGAGAGACGGCGAGAGAGAGAGAGAGAGAGAGAGAGAGAGAGAGAGAGAGAGGGAGAAGAGAGACAGACAGGCAGACAAACAGAGACAGACAGACAGATACAGACAGATAGACACCCAGGTAGATAAAAATAGAGAGAGAGAGACAGGCACACAGAGAGACAGACAAGCAGACAGACGGAGACAGAGAGACGGCGAGAGAGAAAGAGAGAGGGGGGAGGGGGGAGAGAGAAAGAGACAGACAGACAGACAGACAGACAGACAGATACGGACAGACAGACGGGCAAATTAATAGTGAAAGAAACATACACCCACTTTATCATCCCTGAACCTGCAGGAAACGTCTGTCCCCATCCTCCAGTTCTTTGGCCTTGCGTCTGAGGGCGAAGTCATGCTCACAGGAGGACCTGCAGTACCTGCTTGTCGACCAGCACATGGAGCACCATCTCAAGCACGTGTCCACATCCGTTTGCCTCATCTGCACACTCCCCTTACAGAAGAAGACGTCGCCAAGGGCCTGCACCCCCACGGACCACGTCAACAGCGCCAGGAAGAGGCTCGTGCGCAGGACAGGAAGAGAGTAGCAGAGCGCTCGTGAGGTCATGGGTCAGGAGGGGGAGTGTAGTCGGAGAAGGCCTTTGCTGCTTCAGTTTGTGGCTAGCGGTTAATGCTGCTCGCACAAAAAGGTTGTCGTGTGAGTTGTTGTTTAAGAATGTTGTCCCCTCTGCAAATGATGATACTTCAAACTTCAGGAATTTTCCAGTTTAGCCTGTGCAGACGTGCCGCCATTCGTAACATACTTCATCCAGCATGGGAGGGAAGTCAACAATAAAACTGCCGAGTAAATAAACAGACAAACGCATACACGCACAGACTCACCACACACACACGCACACAGAGAGAGAGAGAGGGAGAGAGACAGACAGACAGACAGACAGAGACAGACAGACAGACAGACAGACAGAGAGACAGAGACAGGCAGAGAGAGAGAGAGAGAGAGAGAGAGAGAGAGCACTGCACATAGTCTACTCGTTTTCAAATCTGAACTTTCAGCTAGCTGATGGACTTGTAGATCGCCATTTTGGTGTCTAAATACCAAGATGGTCATGGGTACCAAAATGACAAAGACGATCACCCTGTTGTTTCGGTGTGCGGTACGAAAAAAAAAAAGGTCTCAAATTCTGTGGCCCTTCATGCACTGCTCCCATGGTGACCTCATTTTCGATGACCTCTCCACGTCTGTGGCCTTGGTTTGGTTCCGTCGGGATCACCGGTATCGGCAAGTCCATGGGGGCTGTCGTTGGACGGACATGGTGGCGCCCTCCAGAGGGAGAGCTCACTCACGCCGGCTCCGCGACTAGGCAATATTTTGTCGTCAGTAGGGGGCTTAGTAGGTGGTGTCCTGCATATGTAAGATCAGAACAGGCGCCACTGAACACCACCGAAGTGACTCGGCAGCAGTGCAGTGTCTCCTCCGGTGGGTTGCCTCTTGACGACTTGACATTGACTGCTGCTTCTTTTGGATTGCCGATGCCGGGGCTGCGGCGGTGGCCCGACCGGGCTGTGGCTGTGGACGGGGTGTCTGAATGAGCGGCGTGGGCGCACTGCCTCTGAGGTGGCGCAGAGGTTTGGGGGGAAAAAAATAGCGGAGACATACACCGCCGTAGGTGAAAACGCTCACCCATGGCAGCAAAAGCGTCACCCATGGCAGCAAAAGCGATTCGCTGATTCACTCGAAATTTGACATGATGATGGATGATGAATGTTTTTTGATGTCTGGCTTATGTGGCAGAACTTGCTCTTTCATTAGGCTATCATGGCAGTAAACGCTAATACCGAGGACGAAAATGGCAGGTGACGTCACCGCCGGGGGCGGTTGTATAGGTAAGCAGGGTAAATGTTCTGTTCGCGTTTAACCTCTGTCCGCATGTCATCAACACACACACACGCACGCACGCACGCTCGCACGAACGAACGTACACACACACACACACACACACACACACACACACACACACACATACACCACACATGCACTATGCGTATGCGGGCGCACCCCGGATTACCTATTCGGCTTGACAAAGTACGTTTGATCAGATTTCTCAGGGTTGAATAGGCCGTCTATCCATGCATACATAGCCTTTAATTAGGGGACACTCCAGCTGAGGAAATGACGTCAACTTACAGGAACTATTTTGCTGGGCAAAACATTCGCTTAAATGGTCTGACGGTCCAAAAGCAATTTCGGAAGTTTCGAGCTAGGCATTTACAACGAAGTGTCGTAAAGAGGCTGATCTCCTCCAGATAGCGAACAGACTTCGCCTTCACTCCACTTTGGTGTCCCCAACTGGTTTCTCTTCCAGTTTGTTGAGAGGCTGAAGAGCAGCCTACCAACAACGCACCATTTTGCTTTGCGAATCAGCAAAGGTTCTATCTAATTCTGTCCTCCATGTATCTGCCGAAAGCTTACCCTAATCTGACCCCCTTAGCCTTAGCCTTTACCCTCAGCCTTACCGAGTGTAATTTTAATCCTAAAACCGTTATGAAAGCTCTTAAAAAAAACATACTTCAACAAACGTGCTTGCTGTTTCTGAATCTGTAGGGGTGACCTCCCCTGATCATGACATTTGAGCTGAACCAAACTGCTGAAAGCAAATTCGAGAGAACAGGACGAAAATTTGATGGAATGAGTTTATCATTTCGCTTTTTTTTTTTTTTGCTTTGTTTTGTTTTGTTGTTGTTTGTTTCAACACTGAAGTCCCACTTAAACAACTGACTGAAAATAATTCAATACATTTCGTCACTACAAGTAAAACTTAAGATTTTTGCGTCCTTTTCACACACACACACACACACACACACACACACACACACACACACACACACACACACACATACACATACACATACGTACACATACGTACACACACGCACACACACATACATGCACACACGCACGCATGCACACACAGTTTGCAATGGTTTGTTTTTTCATTACACATTACACCCAAACACATCGCAGTGAGTTCCCATAAAAATGATTTGATCTCTAGGCCCACGCCTGACCTTTACCCCTGTGAACTCTCACGGTCAGAAAATGGTTCATTTAAGACACGCCTAGTCTGTGGAGACACGCACATATGCGTTATCTTAGCGTGGAAACAACCTCCGTTTCTGAGGACATATGTTACTGGTATGTGACAGACAACGGCGCAGCTGTCACCTCCGACTGGTGCATGCAAAAATTATGAGCAGCAGGTTGAGATCGACATTCGTTGCGATTCTCCCCCCACCCACCCCCCACCCCACCCCCCCCCCATTCCCCCCCCCCCCCCCCCGCCCCCCCCCCCCCCCCCCAACAGCACCCCCCCCCCACTTCCCCCCCCCCAGCCCCCCCCCCCCCCCCCCCCCCCCCCCCCCCCCCCCCCCCGCTCGATACTACCCCTGCTTGTCGCTGCTTGATGCCCTCCTGACCGCTATTCTCCCCATTTGACATTCCCCCCCATCTCGTATTCCCTACTGTACGTTACTCCCTTCCGCCCCCCCCCCCCCCCCCCCCCCCCCCCCCCCCCTTCTTGCCCAGTACGGAACGTTCTTATTTTAGAGGAAGGTGTGCAAAAGGAAATCTGTTCTATATTACAATTGAAGACCAGAAGAAGACCACACACACACACACACACACACACACACACACACATACCTACTCTCTCTCTCTCTCTCTGTCACACACACACACACACACACACACACACACACCACACACACACACCACACACACACACACACACACTGACACACACACACCTTGGAAAGTAAAGAGAGTATCGAATAGAGGAGTATACAACAGGGGTGTTTCAAGTAGAGGAACTATCGAGGTTGGAATCCGTCAATACGGTGGAGTTTCGAGCTGACCACACAAACAGGCCCTTCGCCGGAGAAATGTACCGCCCCCCAGAAAATACTTAAATCAAGAACGTTGTTCACAGTCTTCAGCCTCGTGTCCATTTGCGACAGCAACATTTTTTTCTTCCCAACTTTGCCTTCGCGCCAGAAGGCTGACAGTCTCAAACGGTTAGTGCTGAGTTCATGTGTTCAGTTGCTACGACGCTAGATGTTGTATCTTTCGGGTTGTCTGCTAGGTTTCACGCAAATGTAGTCAGTGGCACATGCCTTTCCTGATGCATCAACGTAGGCTGCTTCGTGTTCTGTCTTAACCTACTGTTCAGTCGGATACAGCTGCATATTTCAGAAAACGTTTGGACACGTGACACGGGTCCCAACCAATCACAGATTTGCTTGTTGCTACTGTAATATATTAATTTGTTCAGTTTTATAAAAAAAAAAAAAAAGATGTATTTTCCTATCAAACCGGATCGGGTACATTCCCATACCACAGCGCGAGCAGCTACACTGCTCCAAGGTAAAAAGAGACATCCGAAGGTGCGAGAGGGCCCCAGAAAAGAGCCTACTGTCCGCAACTGCTAGACCAATCCTAGCTGGGAACACTTCCACAGCACCCTTTAATTAAAACAGCCTGCGCTTGAGTTTGACATGGGGTACAGGCAGGCCACGTAGAACCAGGACAGATAGAAGGTCAGGCAAAACGCGACGTCAGAACGTCTTTTATGGAAGGTCCTCTGCTTGCTTGCTTACCCCTCCCAGTCCTAATTCAATTCTAAATAAATTCTACTAGAATTCTTCTAAATTCTAATCTAAAAATCTAACCTCTAAAGTTCTATCTAAATTCTAAATTTTCTCACACAACACCAACCGCCCACCACATCTAACACCCATTCTATATCTAATCTAGATTCTAATTCTAATAATCTACCCTCCTAAAATAGCACATTTCTAATCATTCTATCTATCGCTAATTCTAAAAATTCTATCTATCTATCACCCTTCTAAATACAAACCAAAAACCGCAACCCTCGAACCCGAAACCCCAACCAATCTCTAAAAAAAGATTCCTAATTTAAAAGGTTTCTATTCTATCTAAAATTCTAAAAACATTCCATTCTAGCTACCGATTCTAATCTAACCTATTCATCTAAACCACTCTCCTAAAATACCACAATTTCCTAAAACTCTAATTCTAAATTCTAAAATTAATCGAATATTCTAATTCTAATTCTATCTCTGTCTAGACTTCTACGAAGTGTCGTAAAGAGGCTGATCTCCTCCTCATTATCGAACCGACTTCGCGCCTCACTCCACTTTGGTGACCCCAACTGGTTTCTCAGTTTGTTGAGAGGCTGAAGAGCAGCCTACCAACAACGCACCATTTTGCTTTGCGAATCAGCAAAGGTTGTCTATAAAATTCTGTCCTCCATGTATCTGCCCGAAAGCTTACCCTAATCTGACCCCCTTAGCCTTAGCCTTACCCTCAGCCTTACCGAGTGTCATTTTAATCCTAAAACCGTTATGAAAGCTCTTAAAAAAAACATACTTCAACAAACGTGCTTGCTGTTTCTGAATCTGTAGGGGTGACCTCCCCTGATCATGACATTTGAGCTGAACCAAACTGCTGAAAGCAAATTCAGAGAACAGGACGAAAATTTGATGGAATGAGTTTATCATTTCGCTTTTTTTTGTTTTTGCTTTGTTTTGTTTTGTTGTTGTTTGTTTGTTCAACACTGAAGTCCCACTTAAACAACTGACTGAAAATAATTCAATACATTTCGTCACTACAAGTAAAAACTTAAGATTTTGCGTCCTTTTTCACACACACACACACACACACACACACACACACACACACACACGCACACACACACATACATATACACATACGTACACACACGCACACACACATACATGCACACACGCACGCATGCACACACAGTTTGCAATGGTTTGTTTTTTTTCATTACACCAAACACATCGCAGTGAGTTCCCATAAAAATGATTTGATCTCTAGGCCCACGCCTGACCTTTACCCCTGTGAACTCTCACGGTCAGAAAATGGTTCATTTAAGACACGCCTAGTCTGTGGAGACACGCACATATGCGTTATCTTAGCGTGGAAACAACCTCCGTTTTCTGAGGACATATGTTACTGGTATGTGACACAACGGCGCAGCTGTCACCTCCGACTGGTGCATGCAAAAATTATGAGCAGCAGGTTGAGATCGACATTCGTTGCGATTCTCCCCCACCCCACCCCACCCCATCCCCACCCCCCCCCCCCCTCCCACTTCACAGCACCGCCCCGCCCCCCCCCCCCCCCCCCCCCCCCCCCCCCCCCCCTCCGCTCGATACTACCCCTGCTTGTCGCTGCTTGATGCCCTCCTGACCGCTATTCTCCCCATTTGACATTCCCCCATCTCGATATTCCCTACTGTACGTTACTCCCTTCCGCCCCCCCCCCCCCCCCCCCCCCCCCCCTTCTTGCCCAGTACGGAACGTTCTTATTTTAGAGGAAGGGTGTGCAAAGGAAATCTGTTCTATATTACAATTGAAGACCAGACGACGCCACACACACACACACACACACACACACACACATACATACTCTCTCTCTCTCTCTCTGTCACACACACACACACACACACACACACACACACACACACACACACACACACACACACTGACACACACCTTGGAAAGTAAAGAGAGTATCGAATAGAGGAGTATACAAACAGGGTGTTTCAAGTAGAGGAACTATCGAGGTTGGAATCCGTCAATACGGTGGAGTTTCGAGCTGACCACAAACAGGCCCTTCGCCCGGAGAAATGTACCGCCCCCCAGAAAATACTTAAATCAAGACGTTGTTCACAGTCGTCAGCCTCGTGTCCATTTGCGACAGCAACATTTTTTTCTTCCCAACTTTGCCTTCGCGCCAGAAGGCTGACAGTCTCAAACGGTTAGGGCTGAGTTCATGTGGTTCAGTTGCTACGCTAAATGTTGTATCTTTCGGGTTGTCTGCTAGGTTTCACGCAAATGTAGTCAGTAGCACATGCCTTTCCTGATGCATCACGTAGGCTGCTTCGTGTTCTGTCTTAACCTACTGTTCAGTCGGATACAGCTGCATATTTCAGAAAACGTTTGGACACGTGACACGGGTCCAACCAATCACAGATTTGCTTGTTGCTACTTGTAATATTAATTTGTTCAGTTAAAAAAAAAAAAAAAGATGTATTTTCCTATCAACCGGATCGGGTACATTCCCATACCACAGGCGAGCAGCTACACTGCTCCAAGGTAAAAAGAGACATCCGAAGGTGCGAGAGGGCCCCAGAAAAGAGCCTACTGTCCCCAACTGCTAGACCAATCAGCTGGGAACACTTCCACAGCACCCTTTAATTAAAACAGCCTGCGCTGAGTTGACATGGGGTACAGGCAGGCCAGACCACTAGAAGAAGGTCAAGCGACGTCAGGACACGTCTTTTATGGAAGGTCCTCTGCTTGCTTGCTTACACTCAACTCTACCGTATCCACAACGGGCTGGTCGACCTCAACCCCACCACATTCTACCGCCCTCCAGACAAACGGACCAGAGGCGCAAGAAAATTCACCAGGAGCAGGATACCCATCCAGTACTTTACCACTCCTTTTTCCCCCCGCGCCATCAGGGAATGGAACCAGCTACCAACCACCACCACGTCAGCACCCTCACTGGAGGCATTCAGGTGCCGCCTGAGCTGTAGTCCCCACTACCTGCAGCCACCCCCAGTCTCCCCCTGAACCCTCCCATCAACCCATGTACATAGTTTTAAAATCAGTTCGTTTTACAACCAACCAATCCTGGGACACCGCAAAGCGACAACGTCACAACGCAGAGCCTACTACGCCAAAAAAGGCCCGGGTCGAGTGAAATCTGGGAACGTGATATCTTGGAAGGCTTCCCAGATATCCCAGATTTTGGGGGAAACGCTTTCCCAAAATGTA
>JADBJO010002219.1:136578-151578 GCA_016801955.1 Conus betulinus
CCCCCTGTCATCTCAGGCCGGAATGGATGCCCATATTCTCAGGTAAGCTTACATCCTTCTCACAGAATGTGGTAATCATTTTAAAGAAAATGCCTCAAATCCTGTGGTCCTGCATTCGACGCTTCCATCCACGATGACCCACCAGTTTCAAATTTCAAATCTCAACGATCGTGCACTGGTCAGAATCGTGTCTATGTCATCCGAGTTTGGAAGCCCATGAGGAATATTAATGGATGCACCTGGAATGTCCATCAGAGGTCATGCCTCCTGCCTGCTCCATGACTGAGCAACTGTTGTGGTCAGTTGGATGCACAGTGGGAGGGGTCCTGCGCATGTTGGATCAGAACAGTCTTCACCAAACACTACCAAGGTGACTCAACCGCAGTGCAGCGTCTCCTCACGTAGGTTGCCTGTTGACACACTAAAACTGTTCTCTCCCTGCTTGCTGCCGATGCTGCGACTACCACAAAGACCTTTGTGCGGATATGTATAGGAAGCTAGAGGAAGGTGAGGGGGTGGGGTGGGGCTGTGGTGGGGGGGGGGGGGGGGGAGGGAAAGATCGAGAAAAAAAGGGTTGGCCACGTGACATGACGAGTCGGGGTTTAATCTGGATTTTGAGGTAGCTAACGTTCCCAAAACCATCATGTATAAATAAATCAACGTGCGCGTGTATGGGCTAATTCGGCAAACGTTTGAAAGTGTGGCATGGGGCTCCACCGTTCAACGTGAACTGTCTCGTTCCCTATGGCGAACGTTGCGACCGCGTTTGTCAAAAATGAACGCGCACGCGATTCAGATAAAATCAATGACCTGGATAGCGTGTTCAGTCTTTGCACTCCGGCCAGTGACAGCGTGGAGAGGTTGGTTGTGTCGAAGCTTCACGTGTCAGCTAACCCACGCGTATGGATTTAGTTAGAATACCAACAAAGTGAACAGAAACGGAAGAAAATGCAGACATGTACCATAGATTCTGAGGCGGAGTTTGCGGTGAGTTTTTTAATCCCAGCTGCGCTGTGTATATTCTGAGAGACTCGCGCTGAAAAGGGTGGCTTTCTGTGCTCGATTTTCGCTTGACCTGAAAAATGTCAACACACGACTGGGGTTGGATCAATGTAAATGCTGACTTGTGAGCTGTCATATGTGGACAGGTTATTGTCATGGATACGTGCATGTATTAGAGGGAGGATGGGGGGGAATGAGGAGGGGGGGGGGGGGGAGGGGGAAGGGGGAGGGGCGGTGCAATCCATTTCTAAGAATATTGGAACGAAGGTCTCTGAATACTTATCCTACTGCACTTTACAGAAGAAAAAAAAATTGAAAACGGGTAAATTCATTCGTTGAAATATGTACTATGCCGCTTCTTTTAAAAATATATATTAAAAGTGTTTTGACTCCATACACCTATCAGCTGTTAGATGCTTGATTTAGTCAAACTGTATATCGGTGAGCCGACGGCGAGATCGTAGCACAGAACAGGTTCATTTCTGTGCTGGTTTCATTGCCTTTCTTTCTGTCTAGCTCTCCGCTTCTCTGTGTGTGTGTGTGTGTGTGTGTGTGTGTGTGTGTGTGTGGTGTGTGTGTGTGTGTGTGTGTGTGTGTGTGTGCGCGCGCGCGCGCGCGCGCGCGTTTGTGTGTGTGTGTGTGTGTGTGTGTGTGTGTGTGTGTGTGTGTGTGTGTGTGTGTGTGTGTGTGTGTGTGTGTGTGTGTGTGTGTGTGATTTAATCAGAAAAGGCAATGCCCTCCTCCTACAAGGGTTACAGTATACTGTGTGAATAACAATTCACACAGCAAAACAATTTGACACACTCTGACAAGTAGCTGACAGATTAGCATAACAAAAGCATACACAATGACTATAGTGAAAAGACTTCATTCAACTGAGCGCAGATGTGCGTCTGTTAAAGGCCGTGTGGAGAGAGAGAGAGAGAGAGAGAGAGAGAGAGAGAGAGAGTGGAGAGTGTGGAGTGTGTGTGGGGGGGGGGGGGGGGGGGGGGGGGGGGGGTAGCATCGTAACGAAAGAAACATGCAACTGAACGGGGATGTTTTGCTAAGTTTTTGGCCATCGGCGATGTATCTTAGCACTGCCCGCTAAAGATCAGGCAGAGATAATTTACTGGCTGTAACAGCGTTTTCCTGTTTCATGCTCATCCAAACTAAAGGTAGAGCTGTTCAGTCCTCTGCTTTAGAAACACGATCACAGCCCCCTGTGTGAGGAGCAGTGATCGATCAAAGTTTTCAATAACTGAATTTTTGACACAATCAGAACACCATAGCACCAGCCAAAGCATCCACTGCCAATGTCGGGGAGCAGACTCGCGCCTGCTCTAGATCTGTCATCGCTGCTAGCGGTGTATAGTTAGACGAGTCAACCACGTGAAAAGTAACACGTTTCACTTGGTGTTCTATTAAGTTTCTTCCGTTTAAATAACGTTTGAGACATGTGAATATCAAATAAAATTGAGAACAGAAATGTCTATGTACATTACTTGTGATCAGGGAAAAATACATAGAAGACTGATTAGGTTGCAAATATTCCTATGAGGGTGCAAAAAAAATGTATCACCGGTCGTGGCCACCACGCGTGCGAACGGCTTTGTTTCATTCTTGGTGTACTGATTTTTATGTCTTTTTGTAAAATCAAATTTCAGCGCATTTGGAGCGGCTTTCAGCATAATGCAGCTATTTGACTGTGACTAAACAACCTTTTCACAGCTGGTGAGTTTACATACATTATCTTTAACCAGTTTTATTTCCATTTTAACTTTGATGATTAAAAATCGTTTTTTAGATATCAGAAATATTCACGTTGTTCTTCTTAAGATAAGACTGCATTCAGCCAGAATTCCGAAGCGATTCTTGTTTTTTTTTTTGTTTTTTTTTTTTTTTTTTTTTTTTTGTATATTACTGCCAGTGTCTGTTTGACCACAAATGCCACAGTTCTTATTTACAAGAACAATATCAATTATAAGCTCGTATCAACATGAATTTTAATTGTATTGATGATAAATGCTCAAATAATAAAACAAAAAAAATAAAATCAGTTCTGTGAACTTGCTAAGTTGGTTGTCATCATAGCGGAATCAAAACTGATCAGTGCAAATTGTATGGTCATCCATTGGCGTCAAAACTCTGGTTTTGCTTTTTTGTCTTTGTTGCAGTTCCCAGTCTGTAGGCAGTCAGAAAGTGGCGATGTCTCGTGACTATAAGAGGATAGACGACCCCAGTGTACCATTTCCCTCTGAAGAAGTTGATGACTTGACAGTTGACTGGAATCTGTGCGCTCTGTGCCAGAACCTATTAAGCAAAGCACCTTTGATATGCCCAGCAAAGGGAGCAAAAGGAGATGGAGCAAGGGTATACCTACGTTGCTTACAATTTGACAGCTTTTCAGGAGTTGGGTGAGTCCCCACTTTCTATTCCATTGTCTAAACTGGATGAAGGAAATGATTTTGAGGAGACCTTGAGGAAGCACAAAGCTTCTTGGCACAAATCCTGTCGTGCAAAAATAAGCAACACTGTTTAAAACAGGAAAAAGAAAGCCAGCAAGTGATAAACCCAGTCCTGTGAAAACACGGAAACTTGCAGATGAATCTAGCTGTGAGACAGATGAGATGGGCACAGGACCAACATGCTTTTTCTGCAATGGATCTCCAGTGCAGCAGGGCTTCATCATGCTCTTACTTTGCCCCTGGGTGATAAAGTTCGTGCACATGCTCAGCAACTGAACGATCAAGAGTTACTCACAAAACTTGCTGTCAAAGACATGGTGGCAATGGATTGTCATTATCACATTAAATGCCTGTCTGTCTTCTACAGACGTGTACCAGCAAACCAGGCAAGAATCAGAAGAAACAACAAACAGATCAACAGCACATGCTATTGCATTTGCTGATGCTGTGGCTTATATTGAAAGCTTCCGAGATAATCCCCAAACAGCCCCTGTCTTGGCATGACATTTCTTCTACTTCGTCTATATACTTCTCGTCTCTCATATTTTGGTTTAAATGACGAAAATGTACATTCTACACGCCTAAAAAAAAAAAAAAAGACTGAAGCAGCCATATCAGATCTGAAGTGTGCATATCAAGGGAGAGACGTCATACTTGTATTTGACAAAGACCTGGGTGATGCTTTGAATAAAGTGTGCGCTATTGATTCTGATGCTCTTCAATTGGTCAAAGCAGCCCAGATCATAAGGAAAGACATATTGAAGGGAAAAGGGGAATTCAAAGGAGTCTTTGAAGACACCTGCCAAGAACAGTCAGTTTCAGCATCTCTGAAAGTGCTCCTGAGCTTTATCCTTGATGGCCCAACATCTGTTGATCAGAGTATGATGCAACACCTCAAAGACAAGCAGTTCTCACTCTTTCCCAACTGATTGTTTTCAGTTGTCGAAGGATTGCAAAGGACACAAAATTTCAGCGCCACAAGAAAGACCGAGAAACCCCTCTATCAATTTATCTTGGTCTGAAATTGCGCGCAGAAAGAAAGAAGGGACTCGTTACCATACTTTCTGATCTTGGACTTGGGATTTCTTATGACAGGTTGATGTCAATTTCATCTGAGATAGCACACAATGTGTGCAGACAATTTGAGGAGGAAAAAGTGTACCAACAAACATGAGAAAAGGGTTTGTTTGTAGCTGGTATAGTTGACAATATAGACCACAATCCCACTTCAACGACCTCATCAGATTCTTTCCATGGGAGCAGCATTTTCCCTCGTTCAGCACAGACTCAGTGAAGATGATGGTGAACAGCAAGAGAGGCCACTTATTGAGGATGGAGCAAACAGCCGAAATCGCACCATTCCTTTGTTGCCACCTGAATACACCAATGTGTTTCCTGTGCCTGACCCACACCAGGAACATCTGGTGCCTCCATTACCAGCAGGTAATCAGCCAGACATCAGTCCTGAGATTCAAAAGCTGCACCAAGGAGTATGCCTGGTTGAAACATGTCTTAGCAGCACTGGAGACGGAGCCTGTGAACAATGAAGATGGAATTTCATGGGTTGTTTATCATGCATCTCTTCAGCTACAAGATGGCATCCCATCTGCCACCACTGGACTCCTACCTCTCCATGTGGACAATGCACACTCCACTTCCCTAATCAGACATGTCATGACTCTGGTAAAAGCAGCCACCCAACACCTCAATCCAGGACAAACACCTGTGCTTGGCATGGACCAGCCACTGTTTGCCTTGGCAAAGGAAATTCAGTGGTGCTGGCCAGACACATTTGGTGAGAAACACTTTGTCATCATACTAGGAGGCCTTCACATAACAATGACAGCGTTCAAAACGCTTGGGGACTGGCTGAAGGGTTCAGGATGGAATACTGCCATCACACTAGCCGAGACTGCATCCTCTGGTATTGCTGAGTTGTTAGCCAAAGCAGCTCATCTGACCAGAACAAGGCATGCCCACCAAGTTACGGCAGCTGCATTACACATTTTGCAGTGGCGTGCATACACAAAGTTTCTGGAGTCAGACCCGAGCACTCCTTTGGTTTTTCCACGACTGGAGCATGACGATGGCAGATCAACAGCTACAGTTTGCATACTGGACTATGGCCCTGGACTTCCAGTTACGTATTTTTTCAGCTTTTCTATGCAATCCGCACAGGACACTTCAAGATGTATGTCCAATGCCTGACGAGTTGGTACCTTGGATGTTTGCCATGGATCATGTCAACTATGCTCGCTGGTTGGCAGTTCACATCCGAGATTTGGCAGTGCTGGAAGAAAACCACCCTGACGTATTCCAACGGTTCCAACCAACCACCTAGTATATTGATAGCAAATGAGTCCTAAATAGGTCAAATCTTGCGATATAAAAAGGCAGCTCAACAGTCTGTCAGCTTAGGCAATAAGTATAGAGACAATCAAGTACTTGAAACCCCATCTTTCCCTTCTAGAACAGCTGAATTGGTTAAATCTGATACCAAAACATGTAAAGATAAGCCATTAAGAAGTCAAAAATACTTGACCTACTTGTTTTTTTAAGTGACAAAATGCTTGTTTTCATTTTTAAAAATAAGTTTTTACATTTTTTTTTTTTTCTGCTATAAAGGTAATCACTGTAGTTATGAACTTTGCAAACTACTTGGAGCCAAAAAAATGTAAAAAAAAATGTAAAAAAAAAAAAAAAAAAAAAAAAAGATTTTAAGGACTTTGACCTACTTTTAAATGACCTACTTTTTTAGAGTCTAACAAGTTAGCTTCAATATAGGCTTGTCTTCATATGTCTCATCGAATACGTACTCAGGGTTATTCTGAAACAGTTTTTTGTCGCAAGAATGCATTGTTTTGTGCAACAAAAAAAACGAAAAAAGAAAGAACATGACACACTGACCTAATTAAATGTATGGCCACGCCCTCCAGAGGTCACGCCCCATTGTGTTTCCCTCTCTCATATCATTCAGAAAGGGTCTAGGTACCACATGCCAAATGGCATGCTTCTACTATGAAGTGCACGATTCACTGATATTTACTACCTTAACTGCCCCACTATGATGAATGCGTCCAAGTGTACTTCAACCATTCATCGAAGCCTGAACACTGAATTTGAACCATAGTCTTGGAATGAATGGGGTGTGTTTTTGTAATTCAGCCAACCACGAGGCCATTAGAGAGAGAGAGAGAGAGAGAGAGGGGGGGGGGGGGTCCTGTTTGTAGGCGAAGGGATGCGAATTGGACCATTTATTTCTGTTTCCCCTTTGTTTTTCTGTTTGCCAGAAAACTCCGAAATAATGCGATGGTCATCATCACTGTTTGGGGGCTTATTTGTAAGCTCTCTCTCTCTCTCTCTCTCTCTCTCTCTCTCTCTCTCTCTCTCTCTCTCTCTCTCTCTCTCTCTGCAGTCAGTCTAGTCTCTAGAGTGTTTGTTTTTTTTTTCCTTATTCTTTTTTTCACATACGAATATCCATCCCCTTAACTTGGTTCTTATGGATTGTTCTTCCATTGCTTTAGAAAGCCAACACACATGATCAAAATTATTACAAAGGTATTTGTGATGAAATATGTGTTGCTGATTGTATGAATAGATTATGTATGTGTATTATTGTATGGATAGATTACAAGATGGGGAAGGAACGGCAGGGGATAATATCCCAGGGGAATACCCTGTTGTATTGAAAACAATCATTCAATTCTTGATTACACATTTATACTGATGTCATTAGTACAAAAACAGTTTTGTTTAAGCTGAAAATTCTACGTTCTTAGTTTGTACTGTCTTAGATGGATGGACATCTAAAGTGAATGACGACGTGAATAAATTTCTGAATTGACTAGTATTTAATAAAGAAGTACTGCTGGTAATGACTCTATCATATCTAAAAAGACGGAAATGTTATAGTATGTGAATTGTTTATGAGATTCCTTTCAACCGCAGACTCTTCTATTTGAAATTGTGTGATGAAAACCGTTCCACAGTTATGCTGGGATTTAGTCGATTAGTTTTCCAGTATGTAAGAAGACGTGACAAGATCCCAGCAAATATAGAAGGATTTCATCTGTGATATAGGCAGTATTTTTTTTTTTTTTGGTCCCAACCTCTGCGCCACTTAAGAGGCAGTGCACCCACGCCACTCATTCCGACACCCCGTCCACAGCCACAGCCCGGTCGGCCCCGGCCCCGGCAATCCACAGGGAGCGGTCAATGTCAAGTCGTCAAGAGGCAACCCACCGGAGGAGACACTGCACTGCTGCCGACTTACTTCGGTAGTGTTCAGTGGCGCCTGTTCTGATCTTACATACGCAGGACACCACCTACTAAGCCCCCTACTGACGACAATAATTGCTTAGTCGCGGAGCCTGCGTGAGTGAGCTCTCCCTCCGGAGGGCGCCACCACGTCCGTCCAACGACAGCCCCCCATGAACTCGCCGATACCGGTGACCCCGACGGAACCAAACCAAGGCCACAGACATGGAGAGGACATCGAAACTGAGGTCACCATGAGAGCAGGACATTAAGGGCCACAGAATTTGAGACATTTTTTTTTTTTGCTGATGCTGATCGATGATGATGATTAAGATGATGCTACAGATTTTCGTTTCGGTCTGAGACTACATGACAGGGCTGTACTCTACGCTTCCTTTCATAATATATCCCGGCGTCACCCGGGCCCGAGAGATACAGGCACCTGCAGTGTTGGCCAGGAATTTGAGCAACACTCTCAGAAACGCATCCATTAAGTGGATGAAACTCGACTGTGTGGTCCCAGTCTTCCCAACTGAGTCTGCAGCAAACTCAACTCTGGGTAGGAGCCGGTCGGGGCAGAAAAACCCACATGACTCTGATGGGATTCGAACCCACGACCTCCCAGCCGGGAGTCCGCGACGCTAAACCACTTCGCCACGGCGGCTGGTTCCCTCTTCTTAAATTCTCTCATCTTAGTTGCTAATTCATTCATCCATCAGCATATAAAATCATGCGCAGTGTGGTCTCAAAACTTAGCGGATGTGGTGTAGCGTATATGGACTAGTCCGCACGCAGTGACGCCTTAATGAAACTGAAACTGAGTGATTACTTGTATTTTATCACTCTGGAGAACAAAATACTGAAAATATCAGCTACCGGCTTAAGTACCGATCCGGTTTTTTGTTTGACAAGTGGGAAGGTGGAGTTACTCGTTCATGCACTTGACTTTCATCAATTGCCAGGACTAACCTACCGTTTTTGCTGCACCCCACTGTCATACACCAATTTACCGTACTGTTTTAAAGAAAATGTTTAGCGCGATCATTTACAGGCGATCTTCAAGCCAAATCTTAAAGAAGACATCTAACTGTGGATCAGATGTTTGCCATGTTAACGCTTGTGCCGAGTCTTCTTTTTGTTGTTGTTGTGATAAGCGTACAATTTGTGTTCCTGTTATGGATTGGGAAACAGCATTTGACTTCATAAATCAAAAGTCTGTGGCCAGTTTTGCGTAAACTTGGCGTTGCAGTAGAATGTATCGATGTGTTATAAGTTTGCGTAAAATATAGTAGAAGCTCGGGTTTGATTTGGTGATACATTCACGGACTAAATTAATTGTACATCTACAGTTTACCATGGAGGTGCTCGCAATTTTTCCCCCTTTGTTTATGAACGTTTTGGGTGTGAAAATAATTGCTGATGTAGGACGTGTAGTTTCATTTTCATTTGATAATTTTGAAATCCCCGTTATTAATTAAGGCAAACGCTGTGGCCGCTGCATATGCGACGAAACGCTGGACAAACCCATCAGGTCGGTCCCACTCAAACCCCAAACCAAAAAATCGATTTCAAATCTATGGCCACTCCACTCCCCCGTCACTGGCTGCCCCCCTTCTCTTCTCCGCCCCCCCCCCCCCCCCCCCCCTCTTTTGCTTAGAACGGTGTGGGCTGCCTGCTCTATCTCACCCTATCTGTGACAAGACCAAGGTCTAAAAAGGTAGGGGGCAATCTTTGAGCCTACGTGAGAAAATTACGTCACGGGAAACGGTGATGCGTTTGGATCTTCTCGGTCCTTCTCCCGTCCCCTTTCACACACTCTCCCACTCTCACACTGGGCGATACTACCCATCAGGAAAAGTTTACATTTCATTGTAACAATGGCCCGTCCCCCCCCCCCCCCCCCCCCCCCCCCCCCGGCACTATCTTCACACACACACACACACACACACTCACACACACACATCCCGCCTCCCCCACCACCACCCCCTCCTCTTCTAGCCCGTGGAACAAAGGCATGTTGCCGCTCTCTCTCCACTCCATCACCCCATCCATCCCCCACCCCCAGTACTCGACACAAAGGCCAGCAAACCCCTCCTCCTTCCCCCCCCCCCCCCCCCCCCTCCCCCTCCCCCTCCGTAAGTTCAAAGTACTGTGAAGACAATTTGGTTGTTAGCCTGCGCTTGTTTTGCCCCCCCCCCCCCCCCCCCCCCCCCCCCCCCCCCCTCCCCTCGCCCTATCTTTCATGTGTACCGCGTACCTTTGGTAAATTATGTCAC
Source organism: Conus betulinus (assembly GCA_016801955.1). Classification (NCBI taxonomy): domain Eukaryota; kingdom Metazoa; phylum Mollusca; class Gastropoda; order Neogastropoda; family Conidae; genus Conus; species Conus betulinus. Next base: position 146,561 of record JADBJO010002219.1, read on the forward strand.
TGTGTTTCTCCCCACGACGATCTAAGTTTGCATTCGCCTATATGGACGCATAAATTAACCGGTGCCGAGTAGGTTCAAACAATTTCCGAGGCGACTGGTGATAAGACTAGATCCTTCCCCCTCTCACCCCTGATATGACTGACACTTGTCAGAGAGCAGGAACCTGATTTGGCAGTTTAGAATATACCAGACACATAGGGTCGCAACTTCACTGACCCCTCAAGACCGCCTGTAGATCGGAACAGTGGAAGACAAAGGGACGACTAGAGAAGGCCTCCTTGACCTTCAGTCTCATTCACTGTTCATTCCCTGGAAAAGTGAGTTGGAACTCTGTTTTACATTTTTGAATCTATGTATTGAGTTTATGTATGCTGTCTGCGTGAACATTGTAACTTTGTAGAAATGCTTGGCAACATTTATCAAACTGATGAACGATTATTCTGTGTAGGAGTTTGCTTGCCGTTATATGGCAAAAAGCTCTCTCTCTCTCTCCCTGTGGTTAGGATTCTTTGTTAACAATCTGACCACTGTCTTTGTGTGCACCCTGACTTTTGCCAGTATGCATTTCTGTCTGTTAACAATTCAATGATTAATTTTGATCAGGAGAACAGTATGCCTGTGTTAGGTTAAAAACTGCTAAGCTGATTTATATACATACTGGTGATTGTTGGAATGACTTTGTAGGTATGACTTTAAGTCTACACCACATGTGTACTTGGACTAAGCGTAGCCTAAGTCAATGTGATTTAATTCATAAGATACATGGAAGAGTTGTTTGACTGAAAAGTGTAACATTTTGTTTTACTGTCTCCTGCCTTTTGTAAGCTTAACTGAGCTTTTAAACAAAAGTGGAGATTAATAGTTATGGCAGAAACTCTACCACAGAGAAAACTTTGCTGGCTGAGTCTCACACCTGTTCTGAAAGATAGAAACAAAGGGTAAATGTGTGCACTCAACAAACCAGCCATCAGATTCTCACCTACAGACCAAGTTCTCTTTATCGCGCAAACTGGGATCCTGGTCATGCTACACAGTATAGCTGAACCAGAAGCTGGGACTACGCCAAAAGCCGGGGGAACGCCAGACACCATGGCTTCACTTTAAACCCAGGTGACACCAGACAACCAGTCTGCCCAAGAGGAGCAGTCACCAGCCACAGGAGAGATCAACTACCCTCTCCAAAGCAAAGCTAAGTTAGCTTACCACCTGGACACAAACCCATCAGACCCTTACCCTCACTTTATGATGAAACAGTGAGAAACTGTCTACGTGTACCACTTTGGCTACTGCACTGGGTGTATGCAAGTGAAGTGGATGTATCTCAACCAGATGCATTGAGTGTAACTTAGACGGGCCCACTGTATTCCAACTTAAGCGGCAGCACTGAGTGTATGCATGTAAAGCAGGAGGACGAAGGGCCCCTCATTGTGGTAGTCCAATGAGAACGAAAACCTAGCCTATGGAAGTGACATGCCAATACTTACCTATGTGTAAGCAATTAAAGTTGAGGTGGGAAATTGCACTAACTTGTGTCAGTTCTCTGCTGTTCAATCAAATGTTGAATGTTTGAACTTCTCTTCAATTCTGTCTCTCTGAGCTACAAGTACTTCTAAGAGTACAGGCCTAAGGAAAATTATCTCAGAGCCATTCTTCATTATTTTAACAAGACCCAGAACAAAATAAAAATTTCTTTGATGACTAGTACCGGAAAGTTGCTCCTTCCACCACTAGTAAGAGAGAGGGTGTAGGTGAAATATTAAGATAATTTTCATCGAGAAATTATTCCAAGTCCTTCCTCCAAGGACCCACCTACCACTCACACCTCTCGTCACATTCAGCAATACTTTTTTGTTCTTAGTTTATTTGATCATTTGTTTCCTGCAAAGTACAACCAATAATAATCGTTCTGTAATGTTCTGAGTAAAGAGTCTTACATAAAGATGTTTTTAACAGCAAATCTGGACATACATTTGCCTTTAAGAAATTTTAAAGTGTGAATGGACTCACTGTTAATGACATATGTTTGCGGCTTGACAGAACAACACTCAGTATTTGTTGTTCTGCTGTCACATTGCTTCGTTATCGATTGGAGTTTGAATCAATGGAAATCAGAATGACTGCAGCAGGCGAAAATGATCAGACCAGATTCAAAGTCATGAATAATTCAATTTAAATATTCATTGACGGGCGCACTTATCTTCCCCTACCCCCACCCCTCTTTGCAGCTCCCTTCAAAAACACACGCGCGTGCGCGCGCGCGCGCACACACACACACACACACACACACACACACACACACACTATGACCCTCCTTACACTCCTCCACATGCAACCCCCCTGCCTCCCCCCCCCCCCCCCCCCCCCCCCCCCCCCCTGCTTCATACACTCAAGCACATTCCTCCTGTTTATCACTCATAATTAGTTCACAGACGCACTTGCTACTAGCTTGAGCAAATCAAAAATGCCCTGTGATGTGCCACGTTTTTTCTCGAGACATGGACAATGTATATAGTTCACAAAAAACACGGTTACAGGATTTCCCACATTGTAGTCAGCAAAACCGAACCCTGGCCAACACCACGTGCATTACTTGGGCTGCACAATACAACACACGAAACAAACCTCCATGACAATGAAACAGTAAACAAGACAAGTGGTCACCGTTTGCAAGAAGAAGCCAACAGATAAAGACTTATGTTCAAAGCAGTATTCCAGGACGTTGCTGTGTGTCAGATGTGGTCTTTTCTATGATTGAACAAACGCGGCAAAGCAGAGATTCTCTCCATCTACCTCTGTCTCTGTCTCTGTCTGTCTTTCTGTCCGTCTGTCTGTCTGCCCCCCCCCCCCCCCCCTCTCTCTCTCTCTCTCTCTCTCTCTCTCTCTCTCTCTCTCTCTCTCAATAGGTATCTCTTTCAAACTCCAGACGAAGTCTGTTGTAAAGAAGACAAACTGTATTCCAATAGAAAGCACGCTGTATTACAGCGCTTCAACTTTGAATATGTCTCTCTCCGCAACACCCAGATCCTTCTTTTTTGCGTTGCTCCCACCATGTAACAAAACCGGGTGGAAAGGATGGGGGGGGGGGGGGGGGGGGGGGGTACGGGGAGACGGAGGGGGGGAGGGGGGTGCTATATTTTTTGTATGCCTTTTTTTTTTTTTGGTATCTGATGTAAACTAGGCAGTCCTAAAGTTAAGACGCCCCCTATTCAAAACCCCACTTGATAAGTTCCTTTGAAAGACACGCTGTTTTCATCAAGTCTTCAGGCCTAATATGTGGAAGCATGTCAGCTTAGTGTGTTTGTTTTGCTTGGCATTGGGGGACGGGGGGGGGGGGGGGGGGGGGGAGGCATAAGAATGTTTTTGTTGCGACTTGCGCAAATCTCTGACGGACAGAAATAAGGACGGAAAGAAAACGTGTTTGAATGCAGTCAGTTTCCCAAGCGAGGCTAAGGGTGGGAGTGGGTGGTAGACGGGAGAGAGGGGTGGGGGGGGGGGGGGGGGGGGGGAGGGCATGGAGTGAAGGGGAGGTAAGGAAACTCAGAAACTCTCCGAAACCCTAAAGAAATACTAGAAATCGTTTGGCAGATTTTCCTTTAGATTTGCTCCACTCCCAACAATTTGGGATTTCATTGTTTCCCATGTTGTGCATTTTGTACATTAAACGCACATCAAGAAGAAAACATGTGTGTTTTGTCCGAATTCAGTGTTCAACCAAAATATTTTTATTTTATCTGCATTCATAGCACATATGTAAATTTCTATTTCTGCATTCATCATGTGTTGTCTGCCTTCTAAGTAGAACTAAAAAGCTGTATTTTGTCTGCGTTCAATACAAATTTAAAACCTGTATTTTGTCTCCGCTCAAAGCACAACTAAAATGATACAGTTTCCGTATTTTTGTCTGTATTCAAAGCACAACTATTTACCGGGTTTCATAGTTTGTCTGCATTTCAAGTTTAAACAATAGATATCTATGCTTTGTCTCCATTTCAAGTTTAACCAAATAAATATCTAAGCTTTGTCTGCATTTAAAGTTAAACCAGTTAAATATTTATGCTTTGTCTGCATTCAAAGCACAGCTTTAACCTGATCAATGCCCATCTTGCGCTGAAGTGAATGAAGATAAGTGATTGCTCGTTCATTTTCGTTGTCCTGAGCGATTTGTATCTTGCCTGAAGAAGACCTAAGAGGCCGACTCCCGTCGTGCTTTGTCTTGTGATTCGTTTGTCTACGTTTTTTTTTTTTTTTTTTTCGGTTCGCTATTACTTACATTTAAAATCTATCTTAGTACGCATGTAAAGCACAACTGAATGTTGATTGTCTGCATTCAAAGCACAACTAAAAACCTTAACTTGAATTCAAAGCGTGACGGAAACCTTTAGTCTGCATTAACTGTAACCTATAGTGTGCATTAACTGAAACCTATAGTCTGCATTAACTGAAACCTATAGTCTGCATTAACTGAAACCTATAGTCTGCATTAACCGAAACCTATAGTCTGCAGTGAAACCTATAGTCTGCATTAACTGAAACCTATAGTCTGCATTAACTGAAACCGAAACCTATAGTCTGCATTAACTGAAACCTATAGTCTGCATTAACTGAAACCTATAGTCTGCTTTCAAAGCGAACTGAAAATCTGTTTCGTTCACTTTCGAGGTGCAACTATAAACCTCTACTTTGTTTTCACCAGAGCACTGCTTTAAAAAAAAAAAAAAAAAAAAAAAAAAAAAAAAAAAAAGCTTTATTTTGTTTGCACTCACAGCACTATACAGTATGCATTCAAAACACAATTGAAAACCTACCGCTTGTCTGCTTTTCAAACACCTTTATTTATCTTTTTTTTTTTCCGCCCGTTTTTTTTTCTGCGTACGCAGGCTGATACTCCTGCGGACACTCCCTGTATAGACAGGCAGGGATTAATCCCATCTACCCAACAAGGGGAGTGCAGTTTTGTGTGTATGGCCTTTTCTTTTTATCCGCCATTAAGGCAGCACACTTCAACTTCGGCGAAGGTA
>JADBJO010002219.1:156578-169078 GCA_016801955.1 Conus betulinus
ACAAGAGTACCTGCACTGAAGTATGACGTAGTATTCTTCTTAAAGTGCATTGTAACTTCTGGCAAGAGACTATCTACACTGAAGTATGACGTAATATACTTCTCGAGTGCGTTGTTCCTTCCAGCAAGAGATTACCTTCACTGAAGTATGACATGATGAAATTATACTTCTTAGAGTACGTTGTTCCTTCTAGCTAATTGACATGATATTATTCTTAGAGTACGTTGTTCCTTCCGGCTAATTGACATAATATACTTCTTAGAGTACGTTGTTCCTTCCGGCAGTTAGACATAATATACTTCTTACAGTGCGTTGTTCTTCCGGCAGTTAGACATAATATACTTCTTAGAGTGCGTTGTTCCTTCCGGCAAGAGAAGATCACCCACCCAGAAGGATGCATGACACACGTCCCCCACTCCATGAGTTTCAGACTGTATGGAGGAGGATCGTGACACACTGCACCCCTGTATGGTGTGAGTCGCCTTTTTTTTTTTTTTTCACAGGACTTGTTGCACGCCGTTACTCTGCCGGTGCTCTTCAGAGTAATCATCATTCAGAACTGAACAGAAGGTGTTTTCAAAAATCAGTTTCTTCTGAGCTTTCTGTTCACTGCCTGATTACATTCAGCCGTGTCTCCCTGATGAGTCCGATCCAGCTGACGAAAGGCCATAGTAGCAGATATATATATATATATATATATATATATATATATATATATATATATATATATATATATATCTGCTTTCGAGCGGGATCGAGATGGTTCCCTCATGCAGCTACTGAAGGGTTTTCATATTTATTATATACATTTTCCCATTTTCTTCATCTCTTCAACCTTTTTATTTCATGTCTTTGCCAAGTCATTACTATAATGATGGAAGAATTGTTAACCTGCATTTGTTTTCCCCCACTACTTAATTGTTCAGCATTACACTGATTACAACCTTTCCCACAGTTTTTCGCCTTTTCTGTCTTTCCCATCTGCTTTCTTTTTCCTGGTTTTTCTTTCTTTTTTTTTTTTTTCTTTCTTTCTTTTTTCTTACTTTTTACATTTCTTTCTTTTCTTTCTTTCTGTCTTTCTTCCATCTTTCTCTCTTTCTTTTTTCGTTTCTTCTCTCTCTCTCTCTCTCTCTCTCCTCTCTCTCTCTCTCTCTCTCTCTCTCTCTCTCTCTCTCGAAATCCATTGAATGAAGTTTCCCTTGTCTATACAGTCTTCCAGAGGACCGAACCTAGGAGACGTTAAGGGGTGAGGGTGGGGGGTTTACACAGGGGATCCAGGAAGCCATGTAACCCCCCCCCCCCCCCCCCAGCGAAATGTAAGCCACAGACAATGTCCCCCCCCCCCTCCCCCGAGCTCTGAATGTTACATGTTGACCAAACCTTCATGTGACAAAGGCGTACAACAACAGCATAGTAACATGGGATCATGACCGTTGATAAGTATTAGGATGAATGCGAGAATTGCGCTGCCTTCCGTACAGTGCTTTTTATACTCTCTCTGTCTCTCTCTGACCTCTGTATGTCTCCTCGTCTCTGTCTTGTAAGTCTCTCTCTCTCTATCTCCTCTCTCGGGGGGCTCTCATTCTCTCAACTCTCACTCTCTCTCTCCCTCCCTCTGTCTCTCTCTGTATGTCTGTCTTGAAGTCTCATCTCTCTCCTCTCTCTCATGTCTTTCTTGTCGCCTCTTTATGATGTCAAGAGAGAGAGAGAGACTGTTGCCCCTGAGTCCCGAGAAAGTGTTTGCGCAGTAGCATGGGTGTGTTCCCCGCATGGGAGTGTTATGTGTATAACGTGCGCGCTAATCGTGCACGTGCGTGTAACTTTTGTCTTTTGCTTGCATTTCTTTGATTGTATTGACATATCTAGGAGTTTGGATGACTTCCCTTACCCCACCCTGTCCCTGTTATGACATGGGCAATGGCCTATTCATTAAATCAGTTCTCTCTCTCTCCTCTCTCTCCTCTCTCTCTCTCTCTCTCTCTCTGTATGTCTGTCTTTGAGCCTCTCTCTGTCTCAGTCTCTCACTGTATGCTCTCTCTCTCTCTCTCTCCTCTCTCTCTCTCTCTCTCTCTCTCTCTCTCTCTCTCTCTCTGAGGGAGAGAGGAAAGTACAGAACTTTCGGCATAGATACCTCCACCCCATCTACCCCTCCTCCCCTCCCCCCCCTCCCCCCCCTCGACGAAGTAATCAAACCAAATCACAGTGTTAAGTTCACCCAGTGACGTCAACTACAATCCTTCCGCAATCCGCTGCAAGAAGCTTACAAAGAGTTCGAATATTACGTTCACCCAATTTAGATAAAGGACCACAGCCTGAGTTTTGGCCCAGCGTTTCCACTGATCTGTTCGAGCGAAACGTTTCGTCACTTTTTGAAACGGCACTTGCAGATCTCTGAAGACTTTTTGCGATGTTCCTGTTCAGATCTAGCTGAGCTGGTGTTCTCCAAATGCTCGCAGTCGCTTCCACGTGGTCACCAGTATGAGTAGAGAAAGGTCCAGACAATCGACTGCTCTTGACAAAAAAGTCAGGAGCATAAAAAAAAAAATAGGAGAAAAAATACGCCATGTTCTTTCCATGGCAGACAGAAATAGACCAACCCTTTCTCTGTTTTTTTTTTTTTTTTATGGCTCAGGCAAACAGATCTACACAGTCCAAGAACTGACTCGAGGTACACCACCACAAACACCAGGGTTAACCGATTTGCATCTTATGATCTTTTGGTGAATGAAAGACTGTGAGTTGATTTTACCGTGGTGAGAGCCCTGATATGGCTCTTTGCGGTCGGCGGCTGGGCTATAAGTAACATTATCTTATCTTATCTTTTGGTGGTTTACAGTAGTATTTGTAGACTGAAACAAAGGCTGTGTACAATAAACTGTTGTTTATTTCCATTTAGGCGGATTCCATTCTTTGTAGATTGCTAACAGATTCGGTTCGAGCAGTTTTGTAAATTGCCAACATATCCATGTAGAGTAAACCTGTTGTTCACATTTTTTTGTTTGTTTGTTTGGTTTTGGTGTGGATTCCAACAGCCTGTGTACATTGCTAACAAGAGTCTGTGAAGAATGAACCTGTTTATTCATATTCTAGTAGGCCTAGATTCCAACATCCTTCGTAGATTGCTAACAGAAATATGTGAAGTGTAAACTGTTTGTTTAACTGCTGAAAGAATCTATGTAGAATTAACCTATTTGTGTCACACGGTTGTGTGAATCTCAGCAATCAGACCGTTAGCGGAGTCTATTTGAGTGAACCTGTATGTTTCGAAACGAAGTGACTGGGGGGCGGAAAATGAAGCAAAACTTAGAATAGAATGGGTTAGTTTTTCTTCTTCTTCTTCTTCTTCGTTCGCCTCACAGCGTCAGCCCAGCCTCGTTGATTTTTCTCCAGGTCTTGTCGGCAGCCGTGGAGCTTCGTGTGTGCAGCGGAGTCGGCGTTGGCCACACGGTTTCTCTCAGTTCCCTTGAGAAGGGGACAGGTCTGTAGGACGTGTTCTGGTGTTTGGTCTTCAAGACCACAGGAGCAGAAGGGGGAAGGCGCCAGCTTCAGCTTCCTATGCAGGTGGCCATTGAGTCGGCAGTGGCCAGTTCTGAGTCTCATAATGACCACCTGCTCCTGTCTCTCCAGAAGATGGAAGGCATCCCCTTGTGGTTGTGTGGTCGCATCAGAGCCTTCACAAGGGTCTTCTTCTCTGCGAAGCTGACGCTGTTGTCTGGTTGTCTTCCTCTGGCTCCGGTTTTGGCGAGCTGATCGGCTGCCTCGTTCCCTGGGACGCTCCCGCAGTGGGCAGGTACCCATTGCAGGACTACTACTCGTCTACTTTTGGCGGGCGAGTTCCTGGAAGTTTCTCCATTAGACGAGGAAGTTTGTCTCCTGCAAGGGCCTCCAGGACGGGACAGCGCGTCAGAGAGGAAGACAACTTGGGTGCAGTCGCTCTCTGTGATTCATGAATCATGGAGGCTGCCTGCATGAGGGCCTGAACTTCTGTTCAGCAGCATAATTGGAGCAGTGTGTTCCCAGTTGGTATCCCTGCTGTGGTGGTGTGTCCCTCAGGTGACTTGATAAATACGCCCGCTCCTCCATCAGAGACACTTTGCGTTGGTTGCTGAGCCGTCGGTGGCGGTGGGGGGTGCACGCATGTATCCCAGATTCTTCTTCGTCTTCGAGGGTACTTCTCAGCAATCATGGCAAGTGTGAGAGTGCGTTTGACGATGTCATCCTGAGAGTCTCCTGAGGCAACCCTGTGGAACTGTTTTGTGGAGATTGTGAAGATTTGTGAAATCTTCATTCCAGGGCTGTGGCAGATCAGAGGGGTCCAGTGGGGGTTTGGCAGCCAAGGTGCAAAAGCCATCTTGATGCTCCCTGGCAAGACTCTTGCTTTCATGGATGGATGAAGCTACTACTGCGTTTGAGGACGATATTTCTTGGTCAGGTTCTGCATTTCCTTGTTTGTTCATCGGATCATCGGATGTTGAGGCAGGCACTTGAAATTTCTCTGCCTGAACCATGGTCTTTGCAGTCTCTCCTCTGGGTGGAGGGGCTGTATGGCAGTAACCTCCTCCATGGCTTTTGATTGGTGTGGATCGCATGGACCCGGTGATGATCCTGAGGGCTGGCTTGATTTTGGACCCTATCCAGGGGATTGCTGGTGGGTCTTCGCTGCTGTTTGACCACAAGCTGATACGCTGTTGAGCCTCATACTCAAGATGGGGGGCCTGACTGCCTCCCCTGGTAGACGCGCTTGCTTGAAGTATTTGTTCGTGAGTTTGCTCCCCAGGCTGGTTTCCGGCTAGCTTCCCTTCCGCAGAATGGCAAGCTTTCGTCTGGCCTTTTGCTTCAGCTTTCTGGATGTGTGTGGTCGCCAGGTTTGCTTCTTGTCAAAGGTGACACCAAGATAGGTTGCCTCCTCTTCGTGTTTCAGGGCTGTGCCTCCAAGTTTGATGGGCCCAGCCTTTTTGTTTTGTGACAAGGTGAAGAGTGTGTGTGGAAGATTTCTCCTTGTTGATTGCCACACACACCACTTATCTGCCCATGCCGCCAGCTTGTCAGCCGCTTGTTGCATTCTGTATGTGGCAGTAGTGGCATGCTCTTCCTTGCACCACACCACAGCACCAGGTCATCTGCATAAAGTGCAGCATGGATACCTTTGGGAAGTTCTTGGATGAGGTCATTAATGAAGACCAAGAAAGAGTGTAGGGCGAGAGGACGCCTCCTTTGTGGTGGACTCCATGTCGCGCAGCAGTACTTTTTTTGCCTTTTTGTCCGTTGACTGTGACTCTTGCTCTGCGGTTGTGGAGGTAGGATCTGATCCAATGCAGCATGTTGCCAGCGACTCCACATCTATGCAGTTTCACGAGGAGGCCATCAGTCCAGACTTTGTCAAAGGCCTTTTGTAGATCGATCCAGGTGGCAAAGACAAGCTTTTGCTCCTGGAACGCATCCTCGATTTCTTGGGAGAGGTAGGTGGCCCTGGGTCTTCTGTGCTGCGAAAAACTGTCTGAAGCCTGCCTGTTCAGGAGCCAGAGACCATGTTTTTTCAGTCTCGAGATACCAAAGCAGGCGCTGGTTGACCATTCTCTCTAGGGTCTTGATGACGCAGCTGGTGAGGCTGATTGGCCTGTAACTGGCAGCCTTCTTCTTCTTGTCCTTGCCTTTTTTGAGGACAGGGATCATGATGGCTTCTCTCCAAACTTGTGCCAAGTCTCCAGTTTCCCAGCTCAGGTTGAAGACCTCTAGAAGTTTGAGGGTGGCTGTGCTGCCAAGGTGCTTCAGCATCTCGTTAGTGATCCCCATCTGGCCCCTGGGGATTTCCGAGTTTTCAGCTTCCTCAGAGCTGTCTGGAGCTCATGGAGAGTAAGGGGCTGCTTCATGGGTTTCACGTTGGTGTCTTGTCGTCTCTCTCTCTGTTCTCTTCTTGCTTCTCTTTGCTGATAAGTGCTGACAGGTATAGTGCTCTCGCTTGCGTAGATATCAGCAAAGCGGTTAGCTGCGCATCTCCCTGTCAGCATCTCTCCATTCTCTTCCAGTGTGATGTTCTGGCCTTTGCTGTCCTCATCGTTGAGTTGGCCTACAACTCTCCACAGTTTTGAGCCACCTTTCTCAAGGTTCAGGGCTGCTGTCTTCTTCTCTCCAGCTTTTGCGCCTGGCCTGGATCTTTGCCTTGAGGAATTTGGCTTTTGTCTGCTGCAGCTGCAGGTGGTTCTCGTCCGATGGGTTGTTTTCTGCATCTTGTCTGGCCTCTGTCATCTCGTCCTGTAGCTCTTGAAGCTGGTTGCTCCAGTAGGGTTTGTACTCTTCTGAGCACCACGTGGAATGGTCTCTTGGCAGCCTGCAAGATGCTGGCGTTCAGGACTCTGACAACATTGTTTATGTCTCTGCCTTGGACTTGAAGGTCCCTTGGTGAGAACGTTGGTGCGGTGACTGAAAAGCCTCCATTTTGCCTTCTTGTAGTTCCAGCGAGCGGGCACTGGGCGACTGGCTGTGCTTTTTGTTGATCTTCAGGAACACTGGCCTGTGATCGCTACCTCCTAGCTGCTCTCCCACTTCCCTGGTGATGTCCTGGTGTACATCTTCAGTGCAGAGAGCAAGGTCTGGGGTGGAGAGGTAGTGCGCCATCGTCTGGAGTAGAAGGTTGGGAGTGTCACTTGGGGAGTTGATCAGGACGAGATGATGTTCGTCTTGCCAGTCTTCCACTTCTTCTCCTCGGCGATCCATCTGGCTGTAACCCCAGCTCTGGGAGTGACTGTTGAAATCACCTACTGCGATAAAGCTCGAACCTGGGACGTTGATGGTGCCGAGTGACAGTGGCTGGTTGTCAGGGCAGTAGAAGTTCAGGATGTGCAACTCTGTGTCATTCAGTTTGGCCCGAATCATCTGGTACTCAGCACCCTCCATGTGGACTGCTGTTTCGCTGGCATCGATGTGTTCCGGACAAGTGTCAGGATTCCGCCCTTGCTTCTGTCAGCTCTGTCCCATCTAAAATGGCTGGTAGCCTCGGATTTTGAATGCCTTTCCTGTTTTCAGGTGGGTTTCTTGAATGCAGCAGACGTTGATGTTTTCCTCGTGCAGGATGTGTTCAAGCTCCGTCTTTTTATTCATGACTCCTTCTGCATTCCAATGCATCACCTTGAAAGGTTGTTGCTTCTTGGATGTTGTTGTTGAAGTGCTGCCAGTCGCTGTCCTCTGCCGCCCCCTGGCGTGACGAGGTGGACGAGAGGGACCTCCAGTCGCTGTGGGTGGACTGGACTCGTTGAGGCTCGGAGCCCGGCGCTGCCCCATCCTGGAGGGACCTCAATGGGCGAGCGCCATTCTCATCTCGGCTGGCTGACATTGTCATATGGCGATGATGCGTGGTGTCGTGGTTTATTAGAGTGCGCCGTGCAGCCCAAACACCTCCGTCTTCAGCACTCGAGGTTTCTGTAGGGGTTACCCCGCCCTTAGCTCATGGTCCAAAGTCCTGCCCTGTGAGCACAGGGGGGGATTGTTTCTCCGAGGGTCCCACCCCGTAGCTAGAGGTTTTAACGCGCCTCATGATCGCGTGATGAACCCGTCATGGGACATATGGGATATTTCTTGAGTGCAGCAGTGCCACCTGCTGCCCCCACCCGTCCTGCTGGGAGCACCGCCAGTTGGTCCGTGACCTTTTAGTTCCCTTGTTGGTGGATTCCAAGAGTCTCTGTAGATTGCTAGCAGAGCTTTTATAACGCTAGCCTATTGTTACATTTTTTTTTTTATTGATTCCAGTAGTAGTTTTTGCATACTGCTGACAGAAACTGTATCTAGCAAATCTATGTGTTGGCTAGTTGCCAAGCGAGGCGATTGCAGGAGGAAAATCTAAACATATTTTGAATGTCATTAATAGCCAACCGAATCACAAGACAAACACACGGAGCGTTTCGACCTCTTAGGTCTTCTTCAGGCAAGATACAAAACATTCAGAACAACGAAAAATGAACGAGCAATCACTTATCTTCGTTCACTTCAGCGAAGGATGGGCGTTGCAGCAATGTGTTGTTATCTTCCAATGCATATATATATATATAATGCATATAATATATATATATATATATATATGCATCGCAACCAGCATTAAGGAATGGGTAAACATCATTTGTTAAACTGTTAGATGGATTTGGCAAACAGCATTCACAACCAAAGAGTCTTTAAGAGTAGAGAACTTAGAATACGCTCAACAGTTAAAATGCATTCAACACTTGGAAATACATTCAACACTTGGAATACATTCAACACTTGGAATACACTCAACACTTGGAATACACTCTACACGTGAAATGCGTTCAACTCTTGGAAAACATTACAAAACACTTGGAATACACTAAACACTTTGAATACACTCAACGCTTGGAATACACTCAACACTTGAAGACACTCAACACTTGGAATACACTCAATACTCAGAATACCTTCGATATTGGAATACATTTAACACATGGAATACACTCAACTATATTCAGCACTTGGAATACAAATATTCAATTCAACACTTGGAATGCATTTAACACTTGGAATACATTCAACACTGGAATACACTCAGCACATATTCAACACTGGGAATAAATTCAACACTTGGAAGACATATAACACACGTTCAACTCTTGAATACATTCCACACTTGGAACACGCTCAACATTTGGAATGTATTCAACACTCGCAATACATTCAACACGTGGAATACGCTCAACACTTGGAATCAACTCTCGGAATACATTTAACACTTAAAATACACTTAACACTTGAAATGCATTCAACGCATGGAATACATTCAAACTTGGATCACAGTCAACATTCGGAATACATTCAACACAGGCAAGAGCTGTCGAAGTGACCTTGGGTCAAGGGGAATTATATAAAGGGTCAGTTTGCCCACTGCTGTGGTGAGATTCTGGACGTAAATCAGCTGAGGAGGTCCGTGTCTTATCACTCACGAGACGATTTATGCGTGGCCTCTTTTCTAGTTGTGCGTGCCTCCGCGTTCTCGAGTAATTGCGAAATACCGAATGATAGACCCTCTCTCTCTCTCTCTCTCTCCTCTCTCTTCTTCTTCTTCTTCAGTTTTCTTCTTCTTCTTCTCTCTCTGTGTTACTAAATGTGTACGCACGCGTGCGCGTGCGTGTACGCACGCGTGCGCGTGCGTTTCAAGGTATTTTTTCTTCGTGTTCAACCACTTCGCATAATACGTACTTTCATCGCAGTAATTCAGCAAATTATGCTACTATACCTGTTCACATTCGATCTAATAAACATTTTGCAAACTCTGTGGTTAAAGTAATATCTATTCACATTCAAGCTCAGTTTGCAAACTCTCTACTTAAACTAAACTATTCTCGTTTCAGCTCACTTTCTAAACTCTGTTGTCAAACTAACACGTGTTCACATTTAAACTCAGTCAGCAAACTCTGCTGTAAAACTATCACCTGTTGACACTTAAACTCAGTTTACAAATTCCACAGTGGAAACTACCACTTCTTCCTATCTAAACTTAGCTTGCAAACACTGTATGTAAAAAATAACACCTGGTAACATATTTAAACTCAGCCCGCAGAATATGTAATTAAACTATACCTATCCAAATTCAAACTCAGTGTGCAGACGCTGTAGTCAAAACGAACACCCGTTCACATTTAAACTCAGTGTGCAAACTCTGCTACGAAAACTAACACCTGTTGATATCTAAACTCAGTTGCAAACGAGTCAGTATTATCATTACACACACACCACACACACACACACGTACAACACACACACACACACACACACACACACACCACACACACACACACACACACACACACACACGTGTATACTCACTACACACACATGCGCTCACACCACACACACACACACACACACACACACACACACACACACACACACACACACACACACACACAATGATGTTAACTATGTACTCAAGGTCTGACCATCGCGTAGGGCTAGTGCGTAGGGCGTAGGTCAGACATCTGCTAAGTCGTAGCCACGAGACCCTCTTGCTATCATCTTCCATCTCAGTCATTATCGTATTTATTCACCGGCTTCAAATCATGCACAGTATTGCCTTAGAAATTTTAGCGTCTGTGGTGTAGTGTATATATACTAATCCGCGCTCAGTCACAATTCCTTTAGGAAACTGAAACTGAAACCTGTAATATACTGAAAGTTCAAAATGATCGATTCAAACAGTTGGGGGAAAAAAAATCCAACCAAACAAACAAAATGAAGGAGGGAAAAAACAATATAGGGAACATGCAAAACAAAATGGAAACTCGAAAAGAACTTGAAAAACAAAATGAAAAAAAAAAGTAAGGGGGGGGGGGGGGGGGGGGGGGGGAGCCAGCTGTGTGGTGAAAGCTTAAAAACGCTGGTTTAGGAGTTAGGCTACTGGGGGTGGGGGGGCGGGGGGGTGGGGATTAACAATAGCGAATTGTAGTGTCCCACACATTGCACCCTTGGTCAGTCAGCACACTCTCTTTTGTCTGGAAACGTTCTTCGTGGCCTCGGCTGTGGCTTAGAAATCCGATAATCTTCTGGTTTCTTCTTTGAGGTGTTGAAGTAGTTTTCAGCTTTCTCTACTGTGCCGTGTCAAAACTCTTCGCAAAGCAACGACCATGTCTTACCACTCCGGTCATTTTTCTTCCTTTCCTTCCTTTCTTCCTTTCATTCTTCCTTTCTTTCTTTCCTTCCTTCTTCCTGCTTTCTTTCTTCTTTTCTTTCTTTCCTTCATCCTCCTTCTTTCTTTCTTTTTCTTTCTTTCCTTTCTTTCCTTTCTTTTTCTTTCTTTCTGTCTTTCTTCTTGCGGGTCTTTCTTTCTTTTCTTTCTTTCTTTCCTTTCTTTCTTTCTGTGCGTCTTCCTTTCTCCTTTCTTTCATTTCTTTCTTTCTTTTTTTCTTTTTCCTTTCTTTCCTTTCTTCTTTTTCTTTCTTTCTTCTTTCTTTCTTTTTTCTTTTTCTTTCTTTCTTTCCTTTTTCTTTTTCTTTCTTTTTTTTTTCTTTCTTTCTTTCCTCCTTTCTTTCTTTCTGTGCGTCCTTCCTTCCTCCTTCTCTTCCTTGCTTTCTTCTTTTTTTTTTTTTTCTTTCTTTCTTGCTTTCTTTCCTTCCTTCAATCTTATTTCTTTCCTTCCTTCTTTATTTCTTTTCTTTTCGTTTCGTTTTTCGCCTAACGCAGTATTTAAGACGCATCGCAGAGCGTCTTACTCATCTGGTCTACAGTCGTTTCCATTTCCTTCTGTCTATGATCTAACCACTGAATGAAGTTTGAAACAACACACACACACACACACACACACACCACACACACACACACACACACACACACACACCACACAAGTACACACAACACACACACACACACACACACACACACACACGCACACACACACACACAACCTACCACCACACCCACCACACCACCACCACCACCATCGCCGCCATCAACAAAAACAACAACACAACAAATAACAAACTAAAAACCACCAACCAAGCAACAAAAACTAAGCTTCCTATAAATGTCAAATAAACCACACATGTTGGCACATTTTTCTTGTTGCTGTTGTTTTGTTTTATAAAATGTCAAATAAACACACATGTTGGCACATTGTGTTGTTGTTTTGTTTTTGTTTAAAACGAATTCACCACTAACATTTGACACAAAGCTTTCTTTCAAAGGGAAGTAAATCTTTGTGGAGTTTTGCATAGTTAGCCCCTGTGAGTTAAAGTGGAGCTGAGGGTCGGGTGGGGGGGGGGGGGGAGGAGTGGGAACAGGACGTTGCGATTTCTGTAGAAAAACCAATCGGTTGAAGCTACTGTTTATGGTGCACGGAAACAGAAAACAGTGGCGGCTGCAACTACAAATATTATCGTCATATCATCATCATCATCATCATCATCATCATCAACAAACAACACATATTGTGTTATCACAATTATTGCTAGTGTTACCATTATAATTATCATTGTCATCATTATTATTTTAACTCCCATGATCCCCTTCTTAACGGCCTCGTTTTCATCCAACACCCATTTTGCGCCGAATATGAGAAAGACAAGTGGTTGTTGCTCGTTCTTCGTTTTCATTGTCCTAAATGTTGTCTGTTTTACGCCTGAAGAAGACCAAGATGTCGAAATACATTGTGTTTGGCAACTGGTCCTGTAATCTGTGTGTCTGTATTGTTTGGAGGAACTAATACAGTTTCTTTTAAAAAAAATGTTTGTAAGAATCCGAAAAGATTTTCTTTCTTGATTTTTTGTCTTTTCAGAAAAACATTTGTTGTTGCTTGTCTTGAAGGTGGAGTGGATTTAAACGGGAGAAAGTTGACGTAGAAACTACAAAATTTTCGACTGTAAGATTCCTTATCTCTGTCTCTTCAATTTATGAATAGCCAATTCGTGTTCAGTCGGGGTTCACATTCATCCAGTTATGTAAACTTCTCTGAGATTGGACCACAGAAAATCTACCGTCAGACACCTGCTGCTTCTGAATCCAGT
>JADBJO010002219.1:171578-176578 GCA_016801955.1 Conus betulinus
TGAAGAAAGAGTCATATCTTGAAAACAAGGGTCTCATCCTGAAAACAAGGGTTACATCCTGAAAAAAGGACCACGTCTTGAAAACAAAGGGTCACATTCTAAACAAAATAAGGGTCACATCCTGAAAACAAGGGTCACATCCTGAAAACAGGGGTCACATCCTGAAAACAAGGGGTCACATCCTGGAAATAAGGGTCACATCCTGAAAACAAGGATCACATCCTGAAAATAAGGTCACATCCTGAAAAAGGACATCTTGAAAACAAAGGGTCACATTCTAAAACAAGGGTCACATCCTGAAAACAAGGGTCACATCCTGAAACACAGGGCCACATCCTGAAAAAATAAGGCCACATCCTGAAAACAAGGGTCACATCCTGAAAAACAAGGGCCACATCCTGAAAATAAGGGCCACATCCTGAAAACAAAGGTCACACCCTGAAAACAAAGGTCACGTAACCAAAATGAGGGTCACATCCTGAAAATAAGGGTCACATCCTGAAAAACAAGGGTCACATCATGAAAGGGGGTCACACTCTGAAAGCAAGGGTCACACCCTGATCAACTGACTGCTTAGCTGACCGAGACTGTGAGTGAGGTCAGTGAAGACCTGACCGCCTTCCTGACACCACAACCGACCACTGGCCGGTTTCCAGGGTTCTCTCACGCCATGATGCACACGTCCAGCGCCACCCTGATGGGGCCCTACTTCCGGGCCCGCCGTGGCCTGGCCAACGCCGTCTCCAACACCGGCCACAGCATCTCCGCCCTCCTGCTCCCCCCTCTGACGCAGTTCCTTATCGACTCCTACGGGACGCGCGGTGCCCTCCTCCTGGTGGCCGGATTCCAGATGCAAGGTATCGTCGCCGGCTTCCTCATGCGTCCGGTCGAGTTCTACACGCACCGGAAGCGGAAATCCGGGGTTGAGAACTGTTCCGGCGAGATCGCGGTGGACGCGAGAAAGGGCGAGAGTTTGGGAGGGAGGAGTAGTGTGAAGGGGAAGGGAGATGTTGCTGACGTTCGTGAGGAGAGAGAATGCTCCACAGACATTGCGGACAAAGAAGCTTTGTTGGGAGAGAAGACTCTCGTTCCACACCCAGACCCCTCGCTGAAAGTTTCAGTGGAGGGCAGGGGTATCTGCCGCGAAGACAACCACACTGTGTTCATCAGCCCTCAAACGTCCCTGCCCCTGTCAGAACTGATAACGGTATGAAAGGAGAGCAACGCCAGCACCCTGTGTTCATCACCCCTCAAACGCCACAGACATTGAACTTGCTCCTGTTACAACTGACAACAAACTGCAAACAGATGCTCCTGTTACAACTGACAACGAACTGCAAACAGACGTCCGTGGAAGCTTGAAAAGCTCCAGTGAGCCAACAGACGTGAGCAAACCTGAAACAGAGTGTCCGGTTAGTGCCTTCCCAGCTTTTATCAGCCAAGGCGATTGTGTTCGTTTCGTCACGAAAGACTTCCAGAACGTAGAGGCAGCGAACCATGTGCTTGAAAGTGAAGACAGAGAACTGGTGCCGGTCGCAGAGAAAGGGTCTGCGGTCACTGACACGTCATCCAAGAGCCCAGCGAGGCCCGAGAGCTGCGGATGTCAACTGTCGGCTCAACATTTGGAAGCCTGTGAATGTCCTAGACTCCCAGACAGTGACGTTTCCATTCATGTGGCTCCTCTGGTCAGCTTTTCGGAAGAGAGGCCCGAAGTGTGGACCCCTCCAAAGGGCAGGCGTGCTGCTCCGCTTGCGTGTCTGTGACGTCAAAAGTGGTGGATGTCTCGCTGTTGCGTAACTGGTGTTTCCTGCTGATTATGACGTATTTCCCATTCGGTCAGACCAATGCTTTCCTGGCCATATTTTTGCCTGCGTTGGGGGTAAGTTGTTGCATGTTTCTTTTTTTTTTTTTTTTTTTTCTTTTTTTTTTCTTATCAGAAGTGTTTACCTACAGTCTCTGTCTTTTTCTCTGTTTGTCTGTCTGGTTTTCTCGGTCTGCCCCCACCCCCCCCCTCTCTCTCTCTCTCTCTCTCTCTCTCTCTCTCTCTCTCTCTCTCTCTCATTTTCGTCTATCATTCTGCCGTGTATTTTCTAGTTTGCACGCGAGTCTCTCTCTCTCTCTCTCTCTCTCTCTCTCTCTCTCTCTCTCGCTCTCTCTCTCTCTCTCTCCTCTCTCTCTCTCTCTCTCTCTCTCTCTCGCGCGCGCGCGCGTGTGTATGTGTGTGCGTGCGTGTGCGTGGGCGCGCGCGTGTATGTCTGTATATGTGTGTAAGCACGCACGTGTGTGTGATGTGTGTGTGTGTGTGTGTGTGTGTGTGTGTGTGTGTGTGTGTGTGTGTTGAATGACAGGAGGGTGGTCGGGGTGGGGAGGTAGTCATGGGAGTTGGGGGGGGGGGGGGGGCGAAGGGGCTATGAGGGATGCTGTGTGGTGTAGTGTGGTGTGTTACCGAACAGTCTGCTGTGGTTCTGTGCACTGTTGTCTTACACTGCACAATGTTGTTCTCACCTGGTACTAAGAGTGAAAGAGACCCCAAGGTGACTCGGAGGACCACAGGATTCCAACAGACATACGAGAGTTCAAAAACAAAATGAGGCAGGGAACAGTCAACAAGAAACAAGTCGGGGTAACTCTTGCTCCCATAAGGAAACCTAACTCAGAGTAACTTTTATCCAAGACTGGCACAGCCTTTTAAACTTGAATAAAGTCAGACAAATACAAAGACGAACAATCTAATAGTGGGGGGGAAAACAAGCGCAGCCCAGGAGCACAGACACAATCAGCCATGTCTCCCTGATGAGTCCGATCCAGCGGACGAAAGGCCCAGGAGCAGGCAATACAAATATCGCCTTCGAGAGGGATTACAATGGTTCCCTCATGCAGGTAGTGAAGAGTTTTTTATATCTATAATAGAGATTTTCTAACTTTTATGTTCCCATTTTCTTCATTTTCTTCATCTCCACCCCCCCCCCCCCCCCCCCCCCCGTCCCCCCCCCCCCCCCCCCCCCCCCCCACCCCCCCCCCCCCCGCCCCCCCCGTCCTTTAAGTTCAAATCTTTGCCAAGTCATTACTGTGATGACGGAGGGTTGTTGGCCTGCGCTTGTTTTCCCCCCCACTATTAGATTGTTCGTCTTTGTATTTGTCTGACTTTATTCAAGTTTAAAAGGCTGTGCCAGTCTTGAATAAAAGTTACTCTGTGTTATGTTTTCTTAAGGGAGCAAGAGCTACCCTACTTGTTTATTGTTGACATACGAGAGTTGTCAAGCTTCGCGCATTTACTTCATAATGCAACACTAGAGTAGTTTTCAAAGTGTAGTAACTCAGGCAGAAATGGAAACAAACGTCAAAAGAAAATCTACTCTTCTTTCGAACCGAAAGAGACAAAAACAAACTTCAAGACAACACACGACACGTTTCGACCTCTGGTCTTCTTTGGGCAAGACAAATAACATTCAAGACAATGATAACGAAGATCGAACCATCACTTATCTCCTCACATTGGGCACCAAAATTAATAGTCAGTATTCGACCGATACGTCTGCGCCAGACATCAAACATACCAACAATATCTGCCCCCCCCCCCCCCCCCCCCCCCCCCCCCCCCCCCCCCCCTTTTCTCTCATCTTCTTGCTGCCCGTCATCAGGGGAGTATTATTTCGTTTACTTATATGTCTGTCGTTTTGCCATGTCTGAAAAAGATGGGTTAGAAAAAGAATTGCCTTAAAAAGTGTTGTAATGTATTGAATTGTATTGTATATTCTTACGTAATGTTGTGTTATGCTGTAGCCTGTTGTGTTGTCGTATTGTATCGCTGTGCTGTGTCTTACCTTACTGTTTGGCTTAACGTAGTAGGCTACTGTGTTATATTGTACTGTATCATCTTACGTAATGTTGTGTTGTATTGTCTTACATAGTGTGGTGTTTTTCCTACTGTATTGTCTTGCATTGTCTTACATCGTGTTGTGTTGTCCCTACTGTATTGTTTTACATTGTCTTACATAGTGTTGTGTTGTTCCTAATGTATTGTTGTACATTGTCTTACATAGTGTTGTGTTGTTCCTACTGTATTGTTTTACATAGTGTTGTTCCTACTGTATTGTCTTACATAGTGCTGTGTTGTTCCTACTGTATTGTTTTACATAGTGTTGTGTTGTTCCTACTGTATTGTCTTACAGAGTGTTGTGTTGTTCCTACTGTATTGTTTTATATTGTGTTGTGTTGTTTCTATGTATTGTCTTACACAGTGTTGTGTTGTTTCTATGTATTGTCTTACATGGTGTTGTGTTGTTCTACTGTATTGTCTTACATAGTGTTGTGTTGTTCCTACTGCATTGTCTTACATAGTGCTGTGTTGTTACTTTGTATTGTCTTACATAGTGCTGTGTTGTGTTTCTATGTATTGTCTTACATGGGCTGTGTTGTCACTATGTATTGTTTTACATAGTGTTGTGTTGTTTCTATGTATTGTCTTACATAGTGCTGTGTTGTTTCTATGTGTTGTCTTGCATAGTGTTGTGTTGTTCCTAATGTATTGTCTTACATAGTGCTGTGTTGTTACTATGTATTGTTTTACATAGTGGTGTGTTGTTCCTACTGTATTGTCTTACAAAGTGTTGTATTGCTCCTACTGTATTGTCGTACATAGTGTGTTGTATTGCTCCTACTATATTGCCTTACATAGTGTTGTGTTATTTCTATGTATTGTCTTACATAGTGTTGTCTTACTTTGTACTACATTGTCTAACGTAACGTTGTCTTCTATTGCAATGAATTGTCTTCTAAGTGTTCTTTCTATTGTACTATATTGCCATGTATAGTGTTGTGTTGCGTTATATACTACTGAGTTGTCCCGTGTAGTAGGCTACTGCATGACATTGCGTTACGTGTGTAGTGTGTTGTGTCATTTTTGCACAGTGCTGTTTTACGCATTGCTGTGTTTGTGTTATATTCTGCTGTATAGTCTTTGGTAGTATTGTGTTGCGTTGTGTATTGTATTCACTTGA
>JADBJO010002219.1:194078-199078 GCA_016801955.1 Conus betulinus
TCTCTCTCTCTCTCTCTCTCTCTCTCTCTCTCTCTTCTCTCTCTCTCTCTCTCTCTCTCTCTGCTCTCTTCTGTTCTCTGTCTACGCATACGCTGTCTGTCTGTTCACCACACTTCAGTGCTGATAGTTGTTACACTGTCCAATTTGGAGCACGCACACGGTGATCCACGAGTTGGCGAAGGCTACATGCAAGCAGTGAGCCAACCTGTCTGCCCTCGCGGACTCAACAAAGTTGGATATGTGGTAACTTGAGAGGGCGGCCCACCCAACTGAACACTTCTCTCGAGGAAAACTGTGGTACTGGGCACGTGGTTAGTGATCGGTGCGAGCAAAGAGGATTCTGACAAAGGCGAAGAGTCGGAAAACGATGTGAGATACTTACCCGAGTCCCTGTATACTGCTGTCAGTGAAGGGGTTAACATTTATATTTCAACGTCGTCGTATTCATGCCATCCCCATCGAAACCCCCACTTCCTCCCCTTTCCATTCTCCCAACACCATCCCATTTACGTCATTTTCATCGTAATCAAGGACTCGTTCTCGTTCATCCGCACTCCCCCCCCCCCCCCATCCCAACTACATGTTTATATCCGTTGTTTGCTGGTTCGTTGTTGTTTTGCCTGAGGAAGATGAACAGGTGGAGGCCCATTACTTCAATCTGGTCATGTTTCATCTGGTGGCTCAGTGGTTCAACATTTGTCTTCAGCATTTTTGTTTTAGCTTCTGCCTGCGCCTGTAGTCCTTGTATTTTGAAAATGTCTTTTCTGCCTGTGCCTGTAGTCCTTGTATTTTGAAAAAATGTCTTTTCTGCCTGCTGCGCCTGTAGTCCTTGTATTTTGAAAATGTCTTTTCTGCCTGCGCCTGTAGTCCTTTGAAAATTTCTGTTCTGCCTGCGCCTGTAGTCCTTGTACTTTGAAAATGTCTGTTCTGCCTGTGCTCCTTGTCCTTTGAAAATGTCTGTGTTCTGTGCTGCCTGTGCCTGTAGTCCTTGTCCTTTGAAAATTTCTGTTCTGCCTGCGCCTGTAGTCCTTGTCCTTTGAAAATGTCTTTTCTTTTTTTTTTTTCTGCCTGTGTCTGTAATCTTTGTAGATTGAGTTGGGTTGTTTTTTTTTTTAATTCACCTTCTTCCTATTTTTTATTTATCTTGATTTCTTTCATTCCGTTTTTCTGTCTTTACCTATTTCATTCCTTCCTCTCTCATTCCCTATATTTTTTATCTTCTTTGTTTCTCTCGATCGTCCCCTTTTCTGACTTTTTTCCCCATTTCTTTTCTTCTTTTTCTATCTTCTGTCCTTTCCAGTGTTTTTCTCCTCTGCCCTTCTTTCTTACTGTACCTACCTCCCATTTTCTGTCTGCTTTTGGTATTTTCACTGCATCCTCCAATTTTCTGTTTTTTCTTTTTTTTTACTACCTTCCCTTCTTCCATTTGCTGTTTCCTTGTTGTCATTCCGTTCTATACCATCTCTGTGTTTCATTTCTCTCCTTTCATTATCTCTCTGTTGTTGGGGTTTTTTTTTTGTTTGTTTTTTTTTTTTTTCGTCTTTCTATCAGTTTCTGTCCTCTGTTTCTCTCCTTCTTTCCGTTTTTCTGCGTTCCTACATTATTTCCCCTTTGTTGTCGTTGTCTCTCTTCATTTCTCTCCTTCAATTCATTCACTTCATTTGTTTTTTACCAATATTCCGTTTTCTGTCCATAGTTCTCTCCTTCTTCATCCATTTTTTTTTTTTCTGCTTGTATGTTTTTTTTCTTTCTTCCCTTTTCTGCCTGTATGTCTCTCCCTCTCTCCATGTTGTTTTTTTGTGTTTTTTATGTCTCTCTTTCATATCCCCCCCCCCCCCCCCCCCCCCCCCCCCAAAAAAAAAAAAAAAAAAAAAACAAATGTTAAAATCATCATCATGAAAAACAACTGACAATGATTTCAATCTTCAATATGATGTAACAAAAAATGGGAAAATAAAAGATGAAATAAAGAACGACCTCAACTCATATAATTTCATGCCATATTTTAGGAACACACACACACACACACACACACACACAAAATTCGCACACGCGTGCGGGCGCGCGCGCACACACACACACACACACACACACACACACACACATGCTCAATCACACTGCCACACACACACACACACACACACACACCACACACACACTTTCACTTCACACATATTTCGGAGCCGTGGTCAAAAGACATGACCAACTCTATCTCTCTGCGGCGCTCCACTGCAGCACCACGAGAGACCTAGATCACTCCTTTGCTGACCCAACACACTATGCACATCACATCATGATGCGTCCCTGCCAGATAACACACTTCATACAGAAATGATCATAAGTCAATAATCGTATTTAGTTGTGATTAGGATTCCGGAGTTTTCGGTCGAAAAAAAGAAATACAACAGGTCCAAATTTCATACATATTCGAATCGTTATCACAGAGTTTCATATCATGTCTTTTTCCTTTCTCTGTCTTCTTTGTTTTTTTGTGCCTCCATTTCCTCTCTTCGTCTCCTTCTGTTTTCCGTTGTTATTCCTATTCTCCTTCTTGTGTCTCCTTTGTTTTTCTCTCCTTCTGTAGTCGGTCTTTATTTCTCTCCTTCCATTGTGAGTTTTCTTTTGGTTCAGTTCCTTCCATTTTCCTCTCTTCGTTCACTCTTTTTCCATTTTCTGTCTTCTTTATTTCCTCCCTCCCATTTTCTGGACTTCGCGAGTCGGGTTCTTCCTCCCGCGTGGTTTTTCGGTCCACTCTATCGATGACTTCGGGCCTTTGTACTTCCCGTCAGTGGCCCCGTTTCTGTTGTCCTTTCTGCAGTTGTTGCCATTTGCGCTTCTTTATTTCTTTCCCCCGCCTTCATTTTCTGTCTATCTTTCGAGCTAAATCCTTCCTTCAGTTTTTCTGTCTTTATTCTTGCTCTCCTTCTATTTTCTTCTTCTTTCTTTTCGTTTTGTTTTTTTTGTCTGCTTGCTAAATCGGATGTCCCTTTTTCCGTTTTTCCGTAGCGGTCCGGTTGCCTGGCTTACCTTTCTTTGTGGTTTTTTTTTCGCTTTCTTTTGTAGTGTTTTTTCTTTTTTTTCGTTTTCCTAGTTGTCTTTTTTGGGGGTTTTTTTGTGTTGTGTTGGGGTGTTGGTTTGTTGTTTGAATTTTGTATTTGTTTCGTAGGGGGTTGGTTGGTTTGTGGCTTGGTGGGTATTTGTTATCCGTTTTTGAGTTTTTAGGGGTGGTCTTTATTTTTTGGTGTTTTTGTTTCCTGTTTTGGTGAGTGTTCCTTTTTGTTGGCGTTTCCTTTTTGCTTTCTGTTCTGTTTTTCTTCCTGGTATCTGGTTCCTGTGTTTCCTGGTTTCTTTTTGTTTTGCCATTTTTTTTTTTTCTTCCTATCCCTTTCTTTTTGTTTTTGTTTTTTTTGTCCTTATTTGTTCTTTCCCCCTTCTTTTTCTTGGCCCTTCCCACCTCTTTTTCGGTTGTTTTCTCTTCTTTTTTCTCCCTCTGTTCCTCTTTCTTCTTTTTTTCCTTTTCTTGTCTTTTTTTGTTTCACCTCGCTCATTTTTTTTTTTTCTTGGTATCTCGCCGTGTCGTTCCCCGGTGGGCTGGGTGCCCCGGGTGGTCCTTCCATTCTTAGTCTTCTTTGCCTTTTTGCTTTCTTTTTTCTTTTCTTTCGCTCTTCCCTCCCCATCCTCTTTCTTTTTCCTCTCTTTCCTTTTCCCTTTTCTTTTTTCTTTTTTCTCTTTTCTTTTTCTTTTCTTGGTTTTCTTTCGGTTTTTTTTTCTGCCCCTTTCTAGTTCTTTTTCTTATCTTGTTCTCCCTTCATTTCATTTTCTGTATCCATCTTAATTTGCCGTTCTTTATTCCTTTCTTGTCCTTTCTTTCCTCTTTCTTTTTTCTTTTCTTTCTTCTTCTTTTCTCTATTTGCCTCGCTGATTTTCTGTTCTTCCTTTTCTTCTTTTCTTTCCCGTTCCCCTTTGGTTTTCTTCTTTCCTTCTTATTTCCTCTTTCTTTGTCTTCTTCCCTGTCATGTTCTTCTCTTTCTCCTTCTTTTCTTTTCTTGTTTTGTTCTTCTTGTCTTTTTTTCTTTCTTTTTCTTGTCCTTTTCTTTTTGTCATTTTCCCCCTCTTTTCTCCCTTTTGTTTCTTCTCAAGCCTTCTTTCTCTTTTTTTTCCCCCTTCTTCTTTCTGTTGTTTTCCTTCTTCGTTCTTTCTTGTCTTTCTGTACGGCTTCCTCCTTCCCTCCCATCCTCTTTCCTTTGTCAGTTTTCTTCCCTTTCTCTTGTTTCGGGTTTACTTATAGCAGTTCTGAAACCAAATGAATAGACCCAACCCTGTTTTACATTCGCTTCAGAAAGCCTGTTCGAACATACACCTGTTTTACGCTATGGCCCCACAAATCATAGTGGGATTACACACTTCATTCATTTTCACTTCCTCTTTTTTTTTTTTTCCTTCTTTTTCGTCTCATCACATCAAAATGAATACACAAAACATAATAACCTCCAGTTCTTCCTTTTGTACGGCGCGTACCACACCCCACGCACTTCTTTTCTCCGACGCACATACACGCACAAACACGCGCGCGCGGGGCACATGCACGCACGCACGCATCGTGCTTTTCTGGTACACACATACACACATATTAGTGCAATGCAATCCCCCCCCCCCTTCTTCCCCTCCCCCCCCCCCCCCCCCCCCCCCCAGATACTCGGTAATGCTTAAGGGGTTTTTTTTTTTTCATTGGAGAAAGATGTACCATATGTGTGTACTATACACACACACACTTCTCTGTCTCTGTTTTTGTCTGTCTGTCTCACCCTACATCTGTCTATCCGATTTTTTCTAATTATATCGATATCTCTCTGTATCTCTTCCCCCCGCTATCTATCCATCCATTTTTCTATTATATAGATATCTCTCTCTATCTCTTCGTCTATCTCTCCATCCATTTTTCTGTCTACCTGTCCTTCTCTCTCTGTCTACCTATCCAGAGAGAGAGAGAGAGAGAGAGA
>JADBJO010002219.1:204078-216578 GCA_016801955.1 Conus betulinus
GTCAGCTTGCATGACATCGAAATGCACACAGATGCTAATCGGTACTTGCTTGTACGCACTGCTCACCAACACTCGTAGGTAGATGCTGTATGCATTACCTGTGAATAGATGTATTCGTGTGCACACCGACAGGCACATGCCTATAAACAGACAGGCACGGGGGCGCCCTCCCCCCTACATACACACACACACACGCGCGCGCGCGCGCGAAAACATGCAGTAACTCACTTTTGTATGCACGCACACACATTCTCTCTCTCCGTCTCGTTATCTCTGTCTCTGTCTGATTGTCTGTCTGTCTCTCTTTCCCTCTCCTTCTTTCAGCCTTTCAGTCTTTCTCTCTGTCTGTCTGTCCGTCTGCAGGTCTGTCTGTCTATGTCTCTCTGTCTCTGTCTCTGTCTCTCTCTCTCTCTTTGTTTCTCTCTCTCTCTCTCTCTCTCTCTCTCTCTCTCTCACACACACACACACACACACACACACACACACACACACACACACACCCCACACCCCACCCCCCCCCCACCCCACACCCACCCCCCACCCCCCCACCACCCACCCAACCCCCTACCCTCTAAAAACCCTATCACACACCCCACACTTCTTCGCCCACATCTCCCGAATCTTCTGCGCCGTCACTTCATGGATCGTCATGGCGTTCTTCGCCGATTCGAACTCCGCATCCCGCAGATCCCCGCCCTTCCACGAACCCCGGGTACTTAGTCAGCTTGAAACCGGCCTGCCGCAACACCAGGGCCAGGTACACGTCCTCCAGGTGAAAGAAAGGGATGTTGGGCGAGAGTTGCACGATCTTGCGAGCCACGTTCAGCGAGCCGATGTAGCCGGTTCCGGAGCAGAAAGCCCGGGTAGGTGCTTTGAGGGTAGGACTGGATGGAGGCGTAGTACTTGGTCTTGGGGTTCCTCCAGGGCTTGCCGCTCTGGTGGCAGGAGCCCCCCAGGGGAGGTCTGCAGGGTCTGCTCGTTCTTCTTGGACAGGTTCAGGATGCGGTCCACGAAGATGTACATGTCCTGGTCGGTCTTCAGGAAGAACCTGGGGGGGGAACGGAAAATTTTGTTGTTGTTGTTGTTGTATTTATTATTTTTTTTGTCATTATCATCATCAGCAGCAGCAGCAGCAGCAGAAGCAGCAGCAGCAGCAGCAGCAGCATCACCATCATCATCAGCAGCAGCAGCAGCAGCAGCAGCAGCAGCAGCATTACCATCAGCATCATCAGCATCATCATCATCGTCGTCGTCGTCGTCGTCATCGTCGTCGTCGTCATCATCATCATCATCATCATCATCATCATTACCATCATCATCATCATCATCACCATCATTACCATCATCATCATCATCATTACCATCGTCAGCATCTGACTGATTATTCTTTTTTTTTTTTTCAGGCCTGAAAATGGTTTTGTCGCCTATTTCTCATGAATGCAAAGATTGAAAACCAGGCTATAGCTGAAATAAAATGAATACAATAAATTTGGTTAAACAAAAAAAGGTGTGTGTGTGTGTGTGATGCATTTGCTTCACTTTGCGGCACGTTTGTAAACGTGGTCACTAGGTTTGAAATCTATAGAACATCAATGTAAAAGTAGGTCAACTTTCCTTCATCTGACAAAATGGAAGAAAGCGGTGCTTTAGTCTAACGCGCGTGACATTCTGCATAGAGGTCCTTTTTCACACGTGGGTCCTCTCCTTTTGTTGTTCTTTTCCATGTGTACATTGACTCTGTTTTGTGCAGAAGCCTAGGGTTTGGGGCATTACTCCACCGAAAGATGTGTGGTTTCATCCTCACCTGTGGGCTCTTTCAGTCACTCTATCATCATGATAACGCAAAAACCACTATTGGGAGTTCCAATAAGATCTGTTCACTTTTGATGTAGACTTGCAGTGCCAATCCGTAACCAAGGACGGATCCGGGATCCTGGATATCTTCAACCGTAGCAGGGGTCTGCGTTCTCCCCACTGCCTGTCTAGTTCTAACTTTTTAATCAACCAGCTGTCGGCCTCTGTGTGACCTCCCTTTGTCGGTTGGAAAGGACACCCATCATCTTTATATCACACTCATTAGGGTTTAATGAAGTCCATTAGCCTCATGGCAGGAGAGGCCGTGCACTGTGGAAGGTTCGCCGTGTCTGGGGCATGTGATTATGGAAGGCGGTGCCCATTCTTCTCTTTCGCGCCGCTCTCTGATCTTCTACTTCTTCTTCTACTTCTTCTTCTGCGTACGCAGGCTGATACCCCTGCGGACACCCCTTGTATAGGGTGTAGGGTTTTGTGTGTATGGCCCTTTTTTTTTCCCGCCATTAAGGCAGCATACTCCAAACTTCGGGGAAGGTGTATGCTATGTGTAACGTGTCATCCATACCAACGGCCAAACTGGCCTTCTCTTTTTACGTGTGTGCAAGATGTTAAGCGCGCGTTCGCACACGGAACCTCGGTTATAGTCTCATTCGAAGGAATGTATGGGAATGGGGTCAGAAGCAATGTTAACTCCGAGGGAAAAATCCCCCTGTACCGAAACGGTCCGGCGGAGATTCGAACCCGCAACCCCAAAATTACGAATCCGGCGCTCTCTACCAGTTGAGCTATTCCGGTCCCGCTCTCTCTGATCTCAATCAGGTACTTCATTTACTGCTGGGTGGACAGACCGGATTTTCAAATAAACAAACACACACAATCGAACATATGGCATACGAGTAGTTCGAACTCACGAACATAACCCCGCAAGTCCATGTGCTAGCCATTTCCTTCTCAGTTGCAGGGAGGGGAAAAAAACAGAGCCCTGAAAGCAATGGCAGAAGCGGCAGAGAGGTGTTCAAGCTGGATCTGGTCAAGGAGGAACAAAAGTGAACTTCATAAGGCTTAAATTTCCCTACAAATATCAGGTGCCCCAGTGGCTCACTGGTTAGAGTGCGAGTCATTAAGTGGAAAATGAGCCATGGGCATGGGTTCGAATCCCAGCCATGACTCCTCCCAAGATGGAAAAAAAAGGGGGGCAGCAGAGGGACATCCGGAGTCATGAACCGGGTGTGGCCCAAACCCCCATAGAGTGTCAGGAGATAAGGGCCGAAACACTCGCTTGAAGGGGCTTCTCTTCTGAGGACTCTCTGCTGCCACGCTCTCCACGACGAGTTTCTTCTTCCTACTAGCCATTTGACTCTAAGCCCGTCTGTCATAAGATAGAAGTTGACAGCTTTATGAGATTAATAGCCCATCGGATCGCTATGTCACACACTCCAAGGGGAAGAATGACTATGAACCAGGTCACTATCCTGAGAAGAGGCAAGAGGCTGAACAGAATCCATGACATGCTCACTGAAGTGTGTGTGGCTGATGTGTGTGTGTGTGTGTTGGCAGGTATGGTGTGTGTGTGTGTGTGTGTGAAAAACTGTGCTGGTTTGAATGTGTATGTGCGTGCACCCCGCGCGTGGTGTGTGTGTATGTGAGTATGTGTGAGTGTGTGTGTGTGTGTGTGCGGGGTGCATGGGCGTGTGTGCTTTGTGAATGTTTGTGTGTGTGTGTGTGTGTGTGTGTGTGTGTGTGTGTGTGTGTGTGTGCGCGTGTGTGTGTGTGTGTGTGAGTATGTGTGAGTGCTGTGTGCACTCCTCCTTTCCCGTCCAACACCTACCTTTGTGAATGAATGAATATATATATTTGTGTGTGTGTGTGTCTGTGCCCTCTCTGTCTCTCTCCTTTCTCTCTGTCATAGTATGTCATAGCTGTGTCCACTCCTCCTTTCCCTTCTCTCTCCTTCACCCTCTCTCTCTCTCTCTCTCTCTCTCTCTCTCTCTCTCTCTCTCTCTCTCTCTGTATGCTACGTTCCTCTGTCTCATGGGACACGGGACGGGTGAAACTCAAAACACATACATAAATGTGCCCCCTATCAGGGAGTGTCTGATGGCACGATGCTGACTATCTGCTCAGGCCCAAGTCTAGTTATAGCCGCTGTCGTGCACAGCCGCAGCGCAGCGCTTCGACTGTTTAACTCTGCGGAGAATCAACTCTAAGTTTGCGAGGTCACGCTGGGGAAAATTCAACGCTTCTCCTAAGATCATGTGTACCTAATTGCTCGCCGATGCACGCTGCTGTTTTGACAGCACGCTGTCATTAAAACGTTGGTATATACGTTCCTTGAATCACGAAGGCTTGTATGTGTGATAGTCATTCTGTAGTCAATGGACGTGAAACGACGGAACACATTCAGACCTTAGAAGTCATGCGAGCCTGTTTTAGTCTCTCTACAAATGAGGCGTTTCACGATCTTCCATATTTTCCATTGGAAACGACTTCAAGTAATGCTGCGGAATATGACGCCCGTGACCTTTGTCACTGAAGCGCCAGAAGATGCGCAGACCCGCGCTGTGTTCGATTAGTTAGAATGCACATTTTGCATGCCAAAGGTCACTGATTCGAACAGACCCTTGCAAGGACTTTAATGTCATTGATTCTATTTGAAAAGTATATGCACCCCTGACAACACCTGTTGGTTTTTTTTTTTTTTTTTTTTTTTTTTTTTTCAAAACGTATTTTTCTTTATTCAATCCCTTTCCAATAGCATTTTCAAAAACAGACTGGGTTTTTATTTTATCATTAGAAGTGAGTGCTGCGTGGCGGTTTTTTTTTTTTTTGTTTTGTTTGTTTTGTTTTTTTTTTTTGTTTTAATGCATTGTGTTGGTACATGTAAAAAACAATATACATCATGAACATCACGGAATGCCTGAAACATTTTGCCCACAAAGGCATCAGGCACATGTCTCAGTGTATGCAACACACCGTTTCCCATCTTGACAGGACACGCCCCTCCCACCCCTCCCCACAGGCCCCCCCCCCCCCCCCCCCCCCCCCCCCCCCCCCCCCCGTCACCCCCCCCCCCCCCCCCCCAACCAACACACGTGCCGAATAGACATCCCCCCCACCCACCCATCAAATACACCACCAACAGACAGACACGAATAGACATCTGTGACAAACACACACACATGCGAGTACACACATCAACAAGCACACAATTGCGCGCACACACACACACACACACCAACAGTTGCACAAGCGCGCACGCAAACCGTGGTAAAACTTCACAACCACACACACACACACACACACACACACACACACACACACACCACACACACCACACAACACACACAGTGGTCCACACACACACACACACACACACACACACACACACACTTCGCGCACGCACGCAATCGCAAACCGGGTAATCGTGTTGCAACTAATCATGGCCACACAACAATCTGAGAAAAGTGGATCCTGTGTTGGGAAAACTTCATGGCCATGCACAACCACTAACCAGTCCAACAGTTCAACAACCAAAAGTGGATCCCCGTGGCCCAACAACAATCGAGAAAAGTGGATCCTGTGTCGGAAAACTTCATGGCCATGCACCAATGTGACTGAAAAGTGGATCCTGTGTTGCGGAAAACTTCATGGCCATGCACAAAAAGAAAAGTGGATCCTGTGTTTGCGGAAAACTTCGTGGCCATGCACAACAATCTGAGAAAAGTGGATCCTGTGTTGCGGGAAAACTTCATGGCCATGCACAACAATCTGAGAAAAGTGGATCCTGTGTTGCGGAAAACTTCGTGGCCATGCACAACAATCTGAGAAAAGTGGATCCTGTGTTGCGGAAAACTTCGTGGCCATGCACAACAATCTGAGAAAAGTGGATCCTGTGTTGCGGAAAACTTCGTGGCCATGCACAACAATCTGAGAAAAGTGGATCCTGTGTTGCGGAAAACTTCGTGGCCATGCACAACAATCTGAGAAAAGTGGATCCTGTGTGTTGCGAAAAACTTCGTGGCCATGCACAACAATCTGAGAAAAGTGGATCCTGTGTTGCGGAAAACTTCATGGCCATGCACAACAATCTGAGAAAAGTGGATCCTGTGTTGCGGAAAACTTCATGGCCATGCACAACAATCTGAGAAAAGTGGATCCTGTGTTGCGGAAAACTTCATGGCCATGCACAACAATCTGAGAAAAGTGGATCCTGTGTTGCGGAAAACTTCATGGCCATGCACAACAATCTGAGAAAAGTGGATCCTGTGTTGTTGCGGAAAACTTCGTGGCCATGCACAACCATCTGAGAAACTTCGTTGCCATGCCCTGTGTTGCGTGGGAAAAGTGGATCCTGTGTTGGCGGCAACAATCTGAGAAAAAGTGGATCCTGTGTTGCGGAAAACTTCGTGGCCATGCACAACAATCTGAGAAAAGTGGATCCTGTGTTGCGGAAAACTTCGTGGCCATGCACAACAATCTGAGAAAAGTGGATCCTGTGTTGCGGAAAACTTCGTGGCCATGCACAACAATCTGAGAAAAGTGGATCCTGTGTTGCGGAAAACTTCGTGGCCATGCCATGCACAACAATCTGAGAAAAGTGGATCCTGTGGTTGCGGAAAACTTCGTGGCCATGCACAACAATCTGAGAAAAGTGGATCCTGTGTTGCGGAAAACTTCGTGGCCATGCACAACGATCTGAGAAAAGTGGATCCTGTGTTGCGGAAAACTTCATGGCCATGCACAACAATCTGAGAAAAGTGGATCCTGTGTTGCGGAAAACTTCATGGCCATGCACAACAATCTGAGAAAAGTGGATCCTGTGTTGCGGAAAACTTCATGGCCATGCACAACAATCTGAGAAAAGTGGATCCTGTGTTGCGGAAAACTTCATGGCCATGCACAACAATCTGAGAAAAGTGGATCCTGTGTTGCGGAAAACTTCGTGGCCATGCACAACAATCTGAGAAAAGTGGATCCTGTGTTGCGGAAAACTTCGTGGCCATGCACAACAATCTGAGAAAAAAGTGGATCCTGTGTTGCGGAAAACTTCGTGGCCATGCACAACGATCTGAGAAAAGTGGATCCTGTGTTGCGGAAAAACTTCGTGGCCATGCACAACGATCTGAGAAAAGTGGATCCTGTGTTGCGGAAAACTTCGTGGCCATGCACAACGATCTGAGAAAAGTGGATCCTGTGTTGCGGAAAACTTCGTGGCCATGCACAACGATCTGAGAAAAGTGGATCCTGTGTTGCGCGAAAACTTCGTGGCCATGCACAACGATCTGAGAAAAGTGGATCCTGTGTTGCGGAAAACTTCGTGGCCATGCACAACGATCTGAGAAAAGTGGATCCTGTGTTGCGGAAAACTTCGTGGCCATGCACAACGATCTGAGAAAAGTGGATCCTGTGTTGCGGAAAACTTCGTGGCCATGCACAACAATCTGAGAAAAGTGGATCCTGTGTTTGCGGAAAACTTCGTGGCCATGCACAACAATCTGAGAAAAGTGGATCCTGTGTTGCGGAAAACTTCGTGGCCATGCACAACAATCTGAGAAAAGTGGATCCTGCGTTGCGGAAAACTTCGTGGCCATGCACAACAATCTGAGAAAAGTGGATCCTGTGTTGCGGAAAACTTCGTGGCCATGCACAACAATCTGAGAAAAGTGGATCCTGTGTTGCGGAAAACTTCGTGGCCATGCACAACGATCTGAGAAAAGTGGATCCTGTGTTGCGGAAAAACTTCGTGGCCATGCACAACGATCTGAGAAAAGTGATCCTGTGTTGCGGAAAACTTCGTGGCCATGCACAACGATCTGAGAAAAGTGGATCCTGCGTTGCGGAAAACTTCGTGGCCATGCACAACAATCTGAGAAAAGTGGATCCTGCGTTGCGGAAAACTTCGTGGCCATGCACAACAATCTGAGAAAAGTGGATCCTGTGTTGCGGAAAACTTCGTGGCCATGCACAACAATCTGAGAAAAGTGGATCCTGTGTTGCGGAAAACTTCGTGGCCATGCACAACAATCTGAGAAAAGTGGATCCTGTGTTGCGGAAAACTTCGTGGCCATGCACAACAACGATCTGAGAAAAGTGGATCCTGTGTTGCGGAAAACTTCGTGGCCATGCACAACGATCTGAGAAAAGTGGATCCTGTGTTGCGGAAAACTTCGTGGCCATGCACAACGATCTGAGAAAAGTGGATCCTGTGTTGCGGAAAACTTCGTGGCCATGCACAACAATCTGAGAAAAGTGGATCCTGTGTTGCGGAAAACTTCGTGGCCATGCACAACAATCTGAGAAAAGTGGATCCTGTGTTGCGGAAAACTTCGTGGCCATGCACAACAATCTGAGAAAAGTGGATCCTGTGTTGCGGAAAACTTCGTGGCCATGCACGAACAATCTGAGAAAAGTGGATCTGAGAAAAGTGGTGTTGCGGAAAACTTCGTGGCCATGCACGACAATCTGAGAAAAGTGGATCCTGTGTTGCGGAAAACTTCGTGGCCATGCACAACAATCTGAGAAAAGTGTGGATCCTGTGTTTGCGGAAAACTTCGTGGCCATGCACGACAATCTGAGAAAAGTGGATCCTGTGTTGCGGAAAACTTCGTGGCCATGCACCACAATCTGAGAAAAGTGGATCCTGTGTTGCGGAAAACTTCGTGGCCATGCACAAACAATCTGAGAAAAGTGGATCCTGTGTTTGCGGAAAAACTTCGTGGCCATGCACAACAATCTGAGAAAAGTGGATCCTGTGTTTGCGGAGAAAAACTTCGTGGCCATGCACAACAATCTGAGAAAAGTGGATCCTGTGTTGCGGAAAACTTCGTGGCCATGCACAACAATCTGAGAAAAGTGGATCCTGTGTTGCGGAAAACTTCGTGGCCATGCACAACAATCTGAGAAAAGTGGATCCTGTGTTGCGGAAAACTTCGTGGCCATGCACAACAATCTGAGAAAAGTGGATCCTGTGTTGCGGAAAACTTCGTGGCCATGCACAACAATCTGAGAAAAGTGGATCCTGTGTTGCGGAAAACTTCGTGGCCATGCACAACAATCTGAGAAAAGTGGATCCTGTGTTGCGGAAAACTTCGTGGCCATGCACAACAATCTGAGAAAAGTGGATCCTGCGTTGCGGAAAACTTCGTGGCCATGCACAACAATCTGAGAAAAGTGGATCCTGCGTTGCGGAAAACTTCGTGGCCATGCACGACAATCTGAGAAAAGTGGATCCTGTGCGTGCGAAAACTTCGTGGCCATGCACGACAATCTGAGAAAAGTGGATCCTGCGTTGCGGAAAAACTTCGTGGCCATGCACAACAATCTGAGAAAAGTGGATCCTGTGTTGCGGAAAACTTCGTGGCCATGCACGACAATCTGAGAAAAGTGGATCCTGTGTTGCGAAAAAACTTCGTGGCCATGCACGACAATCTGAGAAAAGTGGATCCTGTGTTGCGGAAACTTTCGTGGCCATGCACGACAATCTGAGAAAAGTGGATCCTGTGTTGCGGAAAACTTCGTGGCCATGCACGACAATCTGAGAAAAGTGGATCCTGTGTTGCGGAAAACTTCGTGGCCATGCACAACAATCTGAGAAAAGTGGATCCTGTGTTGCGGAAAACTTCGTGGCCATGCACAACAATCTGAGAAAAGTGGATCCTGTGTTGCGGGAAAACTTCGTGGCCATGCACAACGATCTGAGAAAAAGTGGATCCTGTGTTGCGGAAAACTTCGTGGCCATGCACAACAATCTGAGAAAAGTGGATCCTGTGTTGCGGAAAACTTCATGGCCATGCACAACAATCTGAGAAAAGTGGATCCTGTGTTGCGGCACTCTCAGGACCCGTGGTGCCCACCTAGACACCAGAAAATAAAAATAATAACCACTCCCTGATGACCTTGACCTAATTGCACACATGGCTGGGGTCAGTTACCCTGTGTGTACGTAGCAAATAATGCTCAGAACTCGAGCGCAAACTGAAACTTTGTTACGATTTCCCTGCTCGGTAGAGGGACATTTGATAAGCTGGATGAAAATAATAGGGATCTGCCATTTTTCTTTTTCCTTTTTTTTTTTTTTTTTTTTTTTTTTCAGCGTGAATTTTTTTTAAAATAAGAAAACACTGCTCATTTTGCTGGTTTTCGTTCAAACATAAATTACAAATTAGACATTCAACATTCAAAAGGAGTGCGAATAACTTTTTAAGAATACGTTGAAACCAGTTCAGCCTCGGTTTAGCGCCTGATTCCAGTTACCGCTGCTTGGGTTAGTTAGTGCCACAACGCTGGTACACATATCCAGAATCTTACCTGGCTCCTGGGCAGTGCTCCACCAGATAATGCATTCCAGCCAGGGTCTTGTAGGTCAGGTTGCCGTACGTATCCACGAAATTGGACACCAAGATATCCTTGTAACGTGCACATTCTGCCAGAATCTCCTTTTTCACCTTTCCCTCTTTGTCCGTCCCCAGCAAAAACAGGTGCCGCACTTGCGCCGTATTTTCCTTCGTCACCGACGCCCAAGTCTCGCGAATCGCCTGCCGCCGCTCCAGACCGTCTAAAGTCGTCGTGATCATCATCAGCATTTCCGGTGTGTTATTTCCGGCGCACACTTCCGGTACTGTCGTGAGGTTGGAGAGGTTGGGTCGGAAACAGTGTTCACACTTCACGGCCGGTTGGTGACCGGCTGGGCCGCCTTCTGGTTAGGAGCTGGGGTCACGGCTTGTGTGTGGTTAGGGTGTTTGAGGATTGAGCTGGAGTTTGTAAGATTGTTGGAAGGACGACGGGTCTGCGTGAGTTCTGTGGAGTTTCTGGTCGCGAGGGATGTGGCAATGGTACTCCGCTGCCCATTGAAGAAGCTGTAGGCTCTGACCTGGAGAGAAGCCATGTTGCCCGACATGATCACCATGGTGACGGTGGTGATGAAGACAAAGACGATGAGGCCAAGGAGCACGTGTCTTTTGTTCATCTTGATGAGAAATCGGTCGGGGACGTCTTCTAGGTTTTGCTTTGCTGTCTAAATCTCTACCAAACTGTTCTCATGATCTTTTTTTTATCGTTTCTTTTTTATGTAATGGCCTGTACATCTAAATGTTTCACATTTTTTTCCCACTCACCTTTTAATATTTTTTCCTGATTTTTCTCATCTGTCCTGTTTAAGAATATTAAAACAAATTAGACTGCACGAGAAACGTTTCAGTGACAAAGGCATCAGAACTAAAAGTGAGACAAAAAAATATATATATACGTTTAAACAGATAACAACACCGAAGCTTCGATTCAGGTTTTGGACGAAAGTGAGTGACTTATTGCTTTATCAACGACTGGAGAGAGAGAATTATTTCTATTTATTATAAGTTCGTTGTTGTTGCTGTTTATTTCATTTGGTTATACTTCTTATGTGTTTCTTTCTCTTCAGTGTCGCTTCCTCTGTGAGGTTTCTTCTCTCCTCTTCCCCCGCCTCCTTCTCTTCTCTTCTCCTTCTTTTCTACGCTTCTTCCTTTCTCTTTCCTTCTTGCTCTTTTCTGTTTCTTCGTTTTCTCCTTTCTTATCTTTTCATTTTTCAGCTTCGTCTTTCTTCTTATTATTCCTCTTCTTCTTTTTTCCCCCTTCTTCTTCTCAAAGGTCCTCTTATTCTTCTGGCATGACTTAGTTATATGGTTCTTAGGTGCTTAGTTATATGTAAAGAGTACTGATATCCAAACAGCTGGACTGGCAGGAAGTTCTGTTCATTCTTTCATCATCAATTATCGTTCATTATTGTACCTTCAAATTAAAACTAATCAGTCAGAACATTGCCGTCTTGTTCTCTCCATTAACACGAAAAGTAGTTGGCTTTGGGAGGTTGTCTGGTCTGAACATTCTGGGGCACAACTGCAGGTATCATCTACTGAAACAAACGAAATAAACAGCTAACGTGGCAAGTCTGAACTGACATTTCAAATCACGATCGCCTGCACAGCAAAATGGAAACTACGAAAGAATGATAAGGAAGGGAGGTACTGGTACGTTAACGTTTAAATCAACTTATAAAAAAATAAAACAATGACCCAGCTTTTAAAAAAAGACACCAAGAACACCAGCTTTCTGTCCTGTTAAGATCGCAACTACACTGTCGTTCATAGCTTCATATATCTCCCTTCTTCCCTCTCCCCCCACCCCTTTTTGTCAAAATCACACACACACACACACACACACACACACACACACACACACACACACACACACACACACGCATGTCACACACACACACACACACACACACACACACACACACACACACACACACACACACACAAACACGCGCGCGCTCGCTCGCTCGCTCTCTCTCTCTCTCACACACACACACACACACACACACACACACACACACACACACACACACACACACACAACCCATTCACTTGAGGATTAGCTGTCTTTCGCTTTTTCAGCTGGTGCTGTCTTAAGACGCTGTGCTGCTGCTGTTGTCAATGGTCTGAAGGCGTGTGGATGACGGGGCCACGGTAAGGTGATAATGACTGTTGTCAGTGGTCTGAAGGCCATGGTAAGGTGATAATGACTGTTGTCATGGTCTGAAGGCGTGTGGATGACGGGGCCATTGTAAGGTGATAATGACTGTTGTCAGTGGTCTGAAGCCGTGTGGATGACGGGGCCATGGTAAGGTGATAATGACTGTTGTCAATGGTCTG
>JADBJO010002219.1:234078-244078 GCA_016801955.1 Conus betulinus
ACACACATTCACACACAACTGAGCCACCAAATCTATTTGAGCCAGTTTGGTGCTATCTGAAACGTTTCTCACTGAAAACAAACAAAAAAAACAAACAAACAAACAAACAAGGGGACAACAAGGAACAAAGAGTACATGATCTAGCCTGCAACTTATATTATTTGAACTCAAATCTCAGCAGAAGGTCTTGTTCAATCTCTTTTGTTGTGTTTTGCCAAACACACATACTTATCACACTTGGTAAAAGATTTATAATCATCTTCGTTGTGTTTCTGTTATTACTATTATTATTATTATTATTATAATTATTATCATCATCATCATTATTGTTTTTTTGTGTGTGTGTTTATTTTTTTTTTTTATTTATTTATTTTTTTCTGTCCCAACCTCTGCGCCAACTCAGAGGCAGTGCACCCACGCCGCTCATTCCGACACCCCGTCCACAGCCACAGCCCAGTCGGCCCGCCGCAGCCCCGGCACCGGCAATCCACAGGAAGCAGTCAATTTCAAGTTGTCAAGAGGCAACCCACCGGAGGAGACACTGCACTGCTGCCGAGTCACTTCGGTGGTGTTCAGTGGCGCAGCAGGACACCACCTACTAAGCCCCTTACTGACGACAATAATTGCTTAGTCGCGGAGCCGGCGTGAGTGAGCTCTCCCTCCCGAGGGCGCCACCACGTCCGTCCAACTACAGCCCCCATGGACTCGCCGATACCGGTGACCCCGACGGAACCAAACCAAGGCCACAGACGTGGAGAGGACATCGAAACTGAGGTCACCATGAGAGCAGGGCATGAAGGGCCACAGAATTTGAGACTTTTTTTATGCTGATCGATGAGAATGGGGATGATTAAGATGATGCTACGGAATTCCATTTCGGTCTGAGACTACATGACCGGGCTATACTCTACGCTTTTTTCATAATATATCCCGGCATCAACCAAGCCCGAGAGATACAGGCACCTGCAGTGTTGGTCAGGAAATTTGGGGCAACACTCTCAGAAACGCATCCATTAAGTGGATGAAAGTCGACTGAGTGGTCCCAGTCTTCCCAACTGAGTCTGCAGCAAACTCAACTTGGGCAAGAGCCGGTCAGGGCAGAAAAGCCAACATGATTCTGATGGGATTCGAACCCACGACCTCCCAGCCGGGAGTCCGCGACGCTAACCACTTCGCCACGGCGGCTGGTATTATTATCATTATTATCATTATTATTATTATTATTATCATCATCATCATCATCATCATCGTCGTCGTCGTCGTCGTCGTCGTCGACCTACATGCTTCTTCTACTAAAGTGTAAAAGTTTTTTGTGGACCACCAACCTGAGTGACTGAAAAGCTTAACATTTTAGTTTCTGTTTCAATAATATTTGTTAAGAAAAAAAAAAGAAAATAATAAAAACTGCTTGTGAGTTTGTATATCTAAAAGTGTTCAGTACGCTATATTTTATTTGTTTACTAACTTCACATTCAGCATCCCACCATGGTGGCTGCAATGGAGAATCTAAGTTTTTGTTCTTTGTCAATTTCATTTTCCCTGCTGCAGTTTGAAGAAAAGAGACATAAATCTGACATGCTACATCAATATTTGATCCAATGCTAGAATGAATTCTTCAAATTCAGACTCTACCCTGTCACGTAATTTAGAGTAAAAGCTGTCTCTTAAGTTTTCTTTCCAAGCATATTTGGGCATTTCCTCCAAGACAATACTTTCTTCTTCTCTGATCTCTTCAACATAACTTAAAGGGATGGAGATAGCATTGGAAAATGGTCAAATTCAGATCTGTTCGCAACATACATATCTGTGATCAGTTCAAACAAGGAATACGAGCAAATAAAATAATCCACAATACTTTTACCCTCTGTTTGCTGCACATGTGATCTCGCCTTCTTTGTCACTGTTGGATCTTCCATTTACAATGATCAGTTCAAATTCTCTGCATAATTCTATCAATTTTCTACCAAAATTATTTACTGCTGTATCTTTAGACTTGCGACTGGTTAAAAACTGATCATTTATCAGTTCATTCAAGTCATCAAACATTTGAATATGTCGGTTACTGTTATCAATATCCACGTCTGAAAGGACAGAAGTGCGAGCATTAAAATCTCATAACAGCCAAGGTAAATCAGGATAAGTAGTCATTATTTGCGTCATGTAGCTCTCAAGAATGTCAAAACCTTCAATACTGTCATCATTGTATATAACTGAACGTTCACGTGCAATATAAACAAAACATGTAAAAATATCAATGGACAAGTGCAAAAGAAACTGACTGACTTTCAAAATGACACAGTCCTCAGCCGTTTCCAGTACCCTTTCCACATAACACGAAATATCCTTTTGAACACAAACAACGACACCTCCTTTCATTCGTTTCTTGCGTGGGCAGAAAAAAAACTGTATAGTTCGGGAATGCAAGTTCAATGTCACTTTTTTTTACAAGACCACATTTCACAGAGTGCGAAGATTTTGAATTGAGTACAAAAAGATTTGAAAGATGGACATCTTAGTTTTCCAAAAAGACCTTGAATGTTCCAAGACATTATCTGAAACTCAGAGAATATATGCGGAGAATGCGGATGCGGATGCGTTGAACGAACGACAGGATCCTCAGAACTGGTTGCTGACAAGGCCAAAGAAGAAGGGGGTCGTTCGGGACTCTTTCTTGCCTGGGAAGTGGGCCGGCCTGATCTTCATCTTCGTGGTCGTTCTTTCAGTCCCTGGGTGGCTCTGTCGTAGTCAAACGCCTTGCCGTCAATATGAGTGAGTCAAACTTCAAGAATGCCTGTTTCTTTTCCGACTTTGCCTTTTTCAGAAAAGGCAAGAGCAGACGGCGGGTATCTCGTACTCTCTTTGAAAAATCTTCACCAATGAAGATCGATTTTCCCGTCTGACTTTCTTTCAAGTCTTCTTTCTTTCAGAACTCGTTGCTTGTCCTTGAAGTTTGAAAAAACGTGCGATGATGGTGAATCAGGGCCACTACTCAATCGGTGAACGCGTTCAAATACTATGTTTCCTTCAATTTTCAAGTGGTTATGAATCACATCTTTCACAAGTTTTTCACAATCATCCATGATTCATTTTGAGCAGTGCGTTTCAAACCATTTGAAAATCAAATTGTTTCTTTTGGATCTGCCTTCCAAGTCGTCCAATTTCTTCTCCGTCACCTCCAACCTGTCCGTTAGTTCTTGATTCTGTTTTTTCAACACTTCATTCTCTTTCTTGATAGCACTGACTGTCTCATACCAATGACCGACTTCTTCCCGTATCCCAGCGACGGAGTCACGAGGGGGAGTCCAGCCGTACGTTCACGGAGTCGAGTCCACCTGCCAGATCTTGTTTCATGCCGGTGAGGGAGTTCCATCAACGATGTCAAAGTAGGCTCCGTTTGC
Source organism: Conus betulinus (assembly GCA_016801955.1). Classification (NCBI taxonomy): domain Eukaryota; kingdom Metazoa; phylum Mollusca; class Gastropoda; order Neogastropoda; family Conidae; genus Conus; species Conus betulinus. The sequence goes on from JADBJO010002219.1 coordinate 237,477, forward strand.
GGGGAGTCTTTCTCGCCGGTCTTCTTCCCTGTTGTTCCATCCGTTGATTCGCGACGGACTGGGGTATCCAGATGGTTTGTTTGACAGTTTGCTCTTACTTCCAGGGCCAGGATTCATTTCCACATCGCCAGCCTGATACAAGAGAGTGGCGACAAGTGTCACTAACGCCAGCGACAGTCGCATGCTGCGAAGTTCAACTGTCTTCACAGCACTCTCTCTCTCTCTCTCTCTCACTCGCTTGGCACGCTTGTACATGACATTTTGATAAATCCATAGAAAATGTCCACAGATCGCTCTGAAATTCAGAGGAGATGATGGCATACTCTTCACAAAGATGTGTACAAAAACTCTTGATGAAATCTTGAGGTGTTCACGGCTGATTAGCTATTAATTGCAATTTCAAACAGAGCAGAACCAAAAACACGTCCGCCTGCTGTGATGAACGAAGTTCAGCGTGTGTGTGTGTGTGTGTGTGTGTGTGTGTGTGTGTGGTGTGTGTGTGTGTTCCTTTTGTTGATACAGCTTTTCTCTTCATTCATATGCATAAGCCAAGAGGAATGGATCCCATCGATGGACATTTTTATTTTCATTTCTTAAAAGAAAATCGTTATTGTTGTTGTTGCTGCTGCTGCTGCTTCTTTCAAAATTCAACGGCAACAATGCTTCAGACCCCCTGTGTAAACCCTTACACACACACACACACACCACCACCACCACCACCACCCATCCACTCCCTTCCTTTTTTCAGATCCGGCCCTGGTGTCAACCACCACCTCGCCACCCTGTAACATTATGCCCCCCTCCCCCCTTGTCTCCCCCTTTCCTCTACACATGGCTGAGCAGTATTCAACAGCGGTGGAAATCACACAGCCTGTCAAAGTGTTTAGGTGGGGTTAGTTTTTTGTTGTTTTTTTTTTTTTTTTTTTTTTTTTTTTTTTTTGGGGGGGGGGGGGGGGTCCTTTTTTTTCTTCCGAATCCATTTTGCGAATGATCAGCAGTCAGGGCCCGGCACCTCGCCGAAGTCAGCTCTTAAGAGAGAGAGAGAGAGAGAGAGAGAGAGAGAGAGAGAGAGAGAGAGACGAAGAGAGAGAGAGAGAGAGAGAGAGAGAGAGAGTGAGTGTGAGTGAGAGAGAGAGACAGAGGAACGAAGACAGAGAGACAGACACAGAGAGAGAGAGAGAGAGAGAGAGAGACAGACAGACAGACAGACAGACAGACAGAACTCGTGAACTCATGACTTTAATGTAAGGCCTCCAGCCTATCCACATGAGACACGTAATATGAAATTGGTTGCGCTATTGAAAATGAATGATTTTTTTTTTTTTAAGTCAAAAAGAAGGGTGCTCCTTCGGCGATAACGAGTAACAAACTTAGATCTAGTTTCAAAGGGAGACGACAGCAGGCGGAAATCTAAACAAATCTTAAATAAATGTTAGCGAACCGCCAAGAGAAAGTGGGCAAACGAGTCACAAGACAAACCACAACGCGCCTCGACCTCTCAGGTCCTCCTTAGGCAAGACACAAAGGAGCGAAAAGAGATAGAGAGAGAGAGAGAGAGGGGAGGGGGGAGCGAGAGAGAGAGAGGGGGGGAACGAAGAGAGAGAGAGAGAGGGGGGGGGCGAAGAGAGAGAGAGGGGAACGAAGAGAGAGAGAGGAGAGAGACGAACGAAGAGAGAGAGAGAGGAAGAGAGAGAGAGAGAGAGAGAGAGAGAGAGAGAGAGAGAGAGAGAGAGAGAGAGAGAGAGAGAGAGGAACGAAGAGAGCGGGGAAGGAAGAGAGAGAGAGAGAGAGAGAGAGAGAGAGAGAGAGAGAGAGAGAGAGAGAGAGAGAGAATCATACATACACACAACTTGTTAAGACGGCTTTTTCTAGAAACACGCAGCAATTTCGTTAATTAAACCCCGTTTTTCCGTAAAACATCAGATGAACATTATTTCAATGTTTCAGAACCTGAAAAAATCACAGGCAGGACATCTTGGAACCAGATTTCCATCGAGTCTGCTGTAAAGCGATTGTATTTGACATCATGTCAACCCGAACACTCGATAAAGAACAGGTTTTACAGTGAGTACATTACATGGAATGTGCCACGGAACTTCTTCACTTTTTAAAAGACAGGAGTGGGAGGAACAGAAGTGGCCTGTTATGTGTGCAAACGGCACAAGACTTGTTCTTTACAGTGTACACGGTTTAAAAAAAAAAAAAAAGAAAGAAAGAAGAAAGAGAAAAAAAAAAAACTCTTTCAGGTTGGAACGGATTTGAAAGAAAGTAAATATGAAATGAGGCAGGGAACAGTAAAATAACAAACAATAAACAAGTAGGGTAACTCTTGCTCCCACAGGAAAACATAACTCCAGAGGAATGCTGCTTACGACACCGAACCGCCCAGCAGACATGACAGCACAGAGCACACAGAACAAACAACAAAAAAAAAAAAAAAAAAAAAAAAAGGATGGTCCAAGCTTTGTCCATATACCACGTACCGAACACATCTACACAGCAACAAGAACGGGAGAAATGAATAAATATAGAGCAAGAGTTACCCTACTATTTATTGTTTATCATTTACTGTTCTCTGCCTCATTTCACGTTTATTTTCACTTCAGTTAAATGTTGGTTATTTGTATTTGTTTCTGGCCATCTCTGTATTTGTCTGACATTATAACAGTTTAAAAGACTATGGCAGTCCTGAATAAAAGTTACTTTATATTCATTCATTTCTCCAGTACTTCTTGCTGTGTAGACGTGTTCGGTACAGGGTATATGAGCAAGCTGGGGAGGGTCGACAAGGAGGGACGTTTCTTTGTTTGTTCTATATGTTCTTTTACTGTCGTAACTGTTTGCCAGCCGATTCGGCGTCACGAACAACATTCTTTGTAGTTAGAATTTGGAAGAGTTGCTTACCTGTCTGCAGGTTCCATTTCTCTTGTCAGAGGTGTAAGCTCCTGAACAAGGACGACGACGACGATTACGAAGATAATCCCCCCCCCCCCCCCCCCCTCTTTCTTTTATTTCTTAACGTTTTCACGGAAGTGAATTATTCCTCTATCACGGAAAAGACAATACTGAACATTTGCTATCGCAGCAGTGTGTGTGCGTGTTTTTGTTGTGGGGGTGGCGTGTAGGTGTGTGCGCGCGTGAATTAGGGGAGTGACAATAAGAGGGCAAGGCAGATGGAGAGAAAGAAACGGGCCGACAAGCATCTGAAAGGTCAAGGACAAATAACAGGAGAGAGAGAGAGAGAGAGAGAGAGAGCGTACACACGGATAGAAGAGTGACACTGACTTAAAGAAAGACAGATCTTTCACCGATGGAAAATGAACAAAAAGATGTATGGGCGGAATTTCCACTGTTGCTTGTAGGGAGAGAAACGGTACACATATTTTCAGGACACAGTGTGTGTGCTTGTGCGTTCGTAGTACGTGTGTGCGTGCGTGCGTGCGTGTGCGTGCGTGCGTGTGTGCGTGTGCGCGCGTGTGTGTGTGTGTGTGTACGTTCGTGCATGTGTGTGTGTGTGCGTTCGTGCATTTATACGTGTGTGTGCGTGCGTGCGTGCTTGTGTGTGCGCCAGAGCGCGCGCAAATGTGTGTGTGTGTGAGCGCGCGCATGTGTATGTGTGTGAGCGCGCGACTGTATGCGTGTGTGTGTGCGTACGTGTCCGTGTGCTAGTGAGTGTGTGCGCAGGCGTATGACAGAGAGAGAGAGACAGACAGAGACAGAGAGCTTGATCAGAGGGAAAATTATACATTTAAAGGATTAGGGGCTGAATTTCTATGTGTATGCGTACGTGGGGTGTGTGTGTGTGTGTGTGCGCGCACGCGCGTGTGTGTGTGTTTGAGCACGTGTGCACGTACGTGCATATTGCATACGTGCCTGCACGTGTGTGTATGTAAGCTCTGTGTGTGTGCGCGCGCGTGTGCACGTGCATGCGTGCGTGCCTGTTAACGTGGAGGTTGTGGGTGGGGGGTGGTGTGTCGGGGTGTGTGTGTGTGTGTGTGCGCGCGCATGAGTTAGGGGAGTGGAAATAGGAGAGCAATGCCGATGGAGAGAAACAAAACACTTCGACAGGCATTGGAAAGACAAATAACAGGGAGAGAGAGAGAGTGGGGGGGGGGGGGGGGGGGGGGAGTGAGTGAGAGAGAGAGCAGGAATGAATGCCTGTGGGAATACGTATATACACAGAAATCATTCCCCACAGCGTACTTAGGATGCATAGTTCTCGAGCATTTAGGCAAATAAGGGTAGTTTTGCTGTTGTTGAGAGCAAGTTCCTTGGGTTCTTCAAGTGTGCAAATTCAGGCATCACCAGAGGGGAATGCCCCGAGTAGTCTACTGAAGGAGGGGAGAGTACTGAGAAGTGTTTCACATGTCCGAGGGATAGTGACAAGTAGTTGCCGACCTGCCGGTCCTGGATAGAGAAGAGTGTCCACCATGAGACTGGCTATTAACTGGGTTGTCCGGCGGGCTAAAAGGAAGGCAATCGTGTCAGGTGACCGTCATGGGTAGGCGACCGCCAGCCTGCAGGCAGAGTACAGCGACCCTTCAGTCGTTCTTGTTCTGAGGCATGAATGGAAGGCTTCGGCCTATTGAGTGTTTGCACCTTGTTGTCTGTAGAGGTAGTAAATACTTGAAGCATCAGTCCTGGCTGGTAGAGAAGTCCAGGCTGTTAGTATATGGGTAGCTTTGGGGAATGGAACATGAGTTGCATAGAAGGTTATGCATTAACCACTTGGTACCCAAGTCCTTGTTGGTGCTAACAGCTGTGGTGTGTGTGTATGTGGTGACTAGTGATTCCATTGGTGGAACAAAAATAACTCAGGGATTTATTGGTACAAATCGTGTGATACGTGTGAGCCAGTGATTCCATTGGTTGAACCAGTTAAACTCGAGTTCTCTCTTGTTTGAGAATGGATATAAGGTGCCTGGAAAACCAGGAAGTGTGTGACTCACTTAAAGGAAAGTGTGAACTCGCCCGTCTTGCTGAGGGCTCAAGAAAATACAGCGAGAAGCAGAGGTTGCTGTCGCCTCGTTGTCTCCTAGGTGGGGACGTAAGACAGTGGAGGTTGCTGTAGCCTCGGAGCCGACGACGAGAAGAATTGTCTCCCGTGTGGGGACGGTCGACAGCAAGACCTGTTAGCCTGTTGGAGCCTAGATAGGGAGCTGCCAGACAACGGTGGGGTGTTTGCAGCCAGAGAAGACCTGTGGGAGAGGCTGACAGGAGCCCTTTCCGTGGAGAGGGCGGAGTGCGGTGGAGTCCGGAAGACTCGTGTGAGGGTGCGACTAAAGCTACGTTGCCAGTGTTCCCCAACTGGGATTAGGCCAATCAGGAGGACACAACAGTGTGGCAGCTTCAGCTCGTGGTCGCACAGTGTGATGAGAGAAACTGACGGTCAACCAAGGAATGCTGGCAAGTTATGGACGTTTCATTTGTTATTAAGTTTATAAATGTGCAAATGTAATAGTGAAACATTGTCTTTCCTGGTTAAGTAAGGATCACTGAAGAACAGGGGATGCGATTTATGAGATTGTCTGTATGGTGTTTACATTGTTGTATGATACAGATAACTGTGTTATGTAGTGACGGGTGGGGGCTCGGAGTCAAGTTAAATAAAAGTTGATTGTTTTCTGTGAAATGTTATTGGTTTCCCGTCACCTTTGTGCGGGCCCGATGTGAGTGACAGAGTGCATGTGCTATATGCGAGAGAGCATTTTGGTTGTGAAAGCGTAAATATTTCTGTCTATAAACCCCCTGCATTCGATAATCATATTTTAATAACGAGGGGGAGCGTCGGAGACTCGTCACAATGGTACTCAATAACTCTTATGTACTCGGTTGTTCAGAGACAAGCGCATGTGACAGCTTGTTTGAGAGACAGCATACTGTGTCTACTTGGGAAGCAACTGGGCACACACGCTTTATCTCCCTGTCTTTCACGATTTAGGTCATTCGAATGTGTGTGTGTGTATATACATATTAGTCTCTGTGAAGTCGCGAGTAGTACTCTAAGCAAATGTGAAGGGGTATATATCTGATCTATCTGTCCTAAATATTTCTATCTTTAATATCCATGTATCTAGATATCTATCTTATTGCACGCGCACTCACACACACACGTGACAAATCTGTGTGTGTGTGTGTGTGTGAATTGTAGGGCGAGGTAGATGAAGAGAAAGAAACAGATCAAGAGACTTCCAAAGCTCATAGACAAAGAACGAAATATATACATATATTCAATTATAAAACAAAATTTGCTCTTATGTCTTAGAGCTACGAAATAGGGGGAGATAAGCATTCATATCTTCAGTGGTAGTTCATTCTGCCTAACTCACAGTATGTGCTTGAGAGGGTGTGAATGGGTAGTAATAAATGTTTCTCAAATGAGTCTTCAGCAAGGAGGAGACCCTCTCCAAAGGGAAGAAAACTCACTAACATATAACTCCTATCAGATACTAGTATTTCGCAACGTGATTGTTTCTCCTCGGTGATCGCTGAAAGTGGTAACTTACCTCATTTGCCTTTTGGGTTTTAAGGAGAATGCTATCCCAGAAAAAGGCTGGTGTGCAATACCATAGTATGATTTTTGAGTTTTCAAAATACAAACC
>JADBJO010002219.1:264078-266578 GCA_016801955.1 Conus betulinus
CTCTCTGGAGGGGGAAGGATTTCTTTCCCTTTTTGTTTTTTTGCTGTTTTTTTGTTGTTGTTGTTCGTCTTTTAAATTGAAATAATTGGAGAAGTACAAGCGCGCAGAAAGAGGACAAGGCGCAAAGAGTTTTATCTGCATAGTCACATGGAAATCTCAGAGTATCACCAAAACGAAAAAAAAAAAAAAAAAAAAAAACCAATGAATGGCTGTAGTTACTGTAAACTCAGAATGAGAATGAAGGAACAAATATATAGCCTAGTAATTGTGTTTATCGCAGCCACTGTCATATACATTAATGACTGTTAAGAGCCTGTCTCCTGGGGGGGCTGGCTAGAGGGGGGAAGAGGCAGTTCATCTATTCCATTTTTGGTTTGTTTTTTGGTTTGGTTTGGTCTGGTTTGGGTTTTTTTTTTTTTTCTCTGTTTTTTTTTTTTCTGTTTTTTTTTTTTGTTGTTTGTTTTTGTTTGTTTGTTTTTTTTTGTCTTGTTCTTCTTGTTCTTTTTGTTCTGTTCTGGTTTTTCTCACAAATACTCGTCTTCTTCATTCTTCTTCTTCTTCTTTCTCTCTATCTCTCTCTCTCTCTCTCTCTCTCTCTCTCTTCTGCACTCTCCCTTCCCCCCCCCTCTATCTCTACTCTACAGCCCTCTCTCACTCTTCTCTCTGTCTGCCTATCCATCTGACCTGAGTGTCTGTCTGTCTGTCTGTCTGTTTGTTTGTCTCGTCTGTTTGTCTGTCTGTCTGTCTGTCTGTCTGTCTCACTCTCTCTCTCTCTCTCTCCTCTCTCTTCTCTCTCTCTCTCTCTCTCTCTCTCTCTCTCTCTCTCTCTGCACCCCTATCTCCCCCTCCCCCCATGCAAACACTATCTCTATCTCCCTCTTCTTCCAATTTCTTCTTCTTCTTGTCTCTGTCTCTCTCTGTATATCTCTCTGTCTTGCTCTGTCTGTCTGTCTGGTCTGTTTGCCTATCTGTCTGTCTCTCTCTCTCTCTCTGTCTCTGTCTGTCTGTCTGTCTGTCAGTCTCTCTCTTTTTCTCTCTCTCTCTCTCTCTCTCTCTATCTCTCTCTCTCTCTCTCTCACACACACACACACAACACACACACACACACACACACACACACACCACACACACACACACACACCGTCAATTCTCGCAGCCACACGAAATCGTTCGTGGCATTGAAGGATGAAGCTAAACAGCCCTTCTGAAACAGTCAGGTGGCATTCCTGCATGCTGCAGCCGTTCCACACACCCAGAAATGTATACAAACAACAGCAACCACAACACAACCACAACAACTCCCCAAACAACGACAACAAACTGTGAACAATACCAAAGCAGATCGAAGTAGTGCGGATTAGCCAATATTGGGGGCCAAGGGAGCTTGAGTAAAAAACAGTCGGAAGCATGAGGTCGATATTCCCCCCAGGTCTATATTCCCCCGGAAGCATGTCTATATTCCCCCAGGAGTTCCCCAGTCTATGTCCCCCAGGTCTATGTTCCCCCAGGTCTATGTTCCCCCAGGTCTATGTTTCCCCCAGGTCTATGTTCCCCAGGTCTATGTCCCCCAGGTCTATGTTCCCCCAGGTCTATGTTCTCCCAGGTCTATATTCCCCCAGGAGCATGTCTATATTCCCCCAGGTCTATGTTCCCCCAGGTCTATGTTCCCCCAGGTCTATATTCCCCCAGATCTATGTTCCCCCAGGTCTATATTCCCCCATGACCAGGTCTATGTTCCCCCAGATCGATATTCCCCCAGGTCTATATTCCCCCAGATCTATATTCCCCCAGATCTATGTTCCCCAGGTCTGTGTTTCCCCATGAGCATGTCTATGTTCTTCCATGTCTATGTTCCCCCAGGTCTATATTCCCCCAGGATGTTCCCACAGGTCTATATTCCCCCAGGTCTATGTTCCCCCAGGTCTATATGTTCCCCCCCCCCCAGGTCTATGTTATTCCCCCAGGTCTATGTTCCCCCAGGTCTATGTTCCCCCCAGGTCCCCCCAGGTCTATATTCCCCCAGGTCTATGTTCCCCCAGGTCCCCCCCCCCCAGGTCTATGTCCCCCAGGTCTATGTTCCCCCAGGTCTATATTCCCCCAGGAGCATGTCTATATTCCCCCAGGTCTATATTCCCCAGTCTATCTTGTTCCCCCATGTCTATGTTCCCCCAGGTCTATGTTTCCCCAGGTCTATATTCCCCCAGGTCTATGTTTCCCCAGGTCTATGTTCCCCAGGTCTAGGTTCCCCCAGGTCTATGTTCCCCCAGGTCTATATTCCCCCAGGTCTATATTCCCCCAGGAGCATCTATGTTCCCCCCAGGTCTATATTTCCCCAGGTCTATGTTCCCCAGGTCTATATTCCCCCAGGTCTATGTTCCCCCAGGTCTATATTTCCCCAGGTCTATGTTCCCCCCAGGTCTATGTTCCCCCAGGTCTATGTTCCCAGGGTCTATATTCCCCCAGGTCTATGTCCCCCCAGGTCTATGTTCCCCCAGGTCTA
>JADBJO010002219.1:281578-329078 GCA_016801955.1 Conus betulinus
TGCACCGCGCTGTCATCCCATTTCACCCATTTCTGATTCACCTACTCCCGATGTGCTACTCCCGCACGCACGCACGAACGCGCGCGCGCGCGCGCGCACACACACACACACACACACACACACACACACACACACACACACACACACAGTGCGCGCGCGCGCGCGCGTGCACACACACACACACACACACACACACACACACACACACACACACACACACACACAGAGAGAGAGAGAGAGAGAGAGAGAGAGAGAGAGAGAGAGAGAGAGAGAGATCAGGTGGAGCCCCCCTGAACAAGGTTTTCATGGAGTCTGCTGCATAGTGTTTACGTCTCACAATACATGCGTCCCAAGCCTCTGTAACAACATGTCAATACATAATGAGTGGCACATCTCACGGACAACACCACGGAGCTTCTTCAGCTTTTGAATGACACGAGTGGGGGTCTAAAAGAAATGGCCTGTGTGCAACACATCACGAAACTGTTTCTCCTTTTCGGCCGCCAATGGTACATAGTTAAAACTCGTTCAGGCGTGGACGGATTTGAAAGGCTCGGTTCGCTCTACCTAGTTGAAACGCCCGTCACATCCATGAACACAAAGATTTTTGCTGTGTCACTTGTTTTTCATTCTCTCTCTCTCTCTCTCTCTCTCTCTCTCTCTCTCTCTCTCTCTCTCTCTCTCTCTCTCTCTCTCTCTCTCTCTCTTGTCTCTCTTATCCAAATCGGTCTCCTTGTTCTTTATCCAAATCCTCCCTAAAAACTCAGTCTCTCTATCCCTCCCTCCTACCCTCCCTCTCTCTCCCCACTTTCCCTCCCTCCCTCTCTCCCTCTTTCACACTCTCCATCCTTCTCTCCCTCCCTCCCAACCTCTCCCCCTCTTCAACCCAGCACTCACCTCCCTTCCTCCCCTCTCTCCCTCTTTCACACTCTCCGTCCTTCTCTCTCTCCCTCCCAACCTCTCCCTTTCTCCCCCTCTTCAACCCAGCACCAACCTCCATTCCTCCCTGTCTCCCTCTTTCACACTCTCCGTCCTTCTCTATCTCCCTCCCAACCTCTCCCTCTCTCCCCTTCTTCAACCCAGCACCAACTTCCCTTCCTCCCTCTCTCCCTCTCGTCTACCATGACTTTTTGTTTGTTTGTTTGTTTGTTTGCGCCGTGACTTGACTTTTTTCTTCATTGTTCTTTTCTTTTATCTGTGACGTTGTGCCGTGACCCCCCCCCCCCCCCCCCCCTTTCGTTTTATCGTGACGTTGTGCCGTGACGGGTTTTTTTCATTCTTTGTTTTATCTGTGACGTTGTGCCGTGACGGTTTTGTTGTTGTGTTGTGGTGTTGTTTTTCAATAATGACAAATATAAACATGACTGCTGAAGAAGGAACATCACAGCTCCAAAAGCTCAAAATGGGTGTTTCCGTGTTTCATTTGGATCATATTGTAGCGACACCTTCGAGTCCGCCTAAGACTTTAGAGTTGCGTTTTCTTGTTTTACCATGACAAACGTGTTAGAGTTCCTTCCCCTTTGTTTAGGAGCAACGGGCAGGACGATCGCTGAGTTAATAATACTTTCAGTTTAGAACCATACTGAATTGGTGACCCCGACGTGATCCAGTTTAGTATGGTTCTAAAATATATACAACCAAACTCAATGAAGAGTTTGATTCAACTCTCCTTTGCTTCCCCACAGCAGATCATACCTGGCACCCACCGACTAAACAGTGTTTTTGTGGGTTTATTTTAAAAAAAAAAAAAAAAAAAAAATCTTAGATTTTTTTTTTTAACATACAAGACCGACCACGACTCCAGTCAGAAAAAAAAAAAAAACTTGCAGTAGTTGTATTTTTACGAAGCCAGTGACCGAAATGGTGAGAGTGTTTGGCTGTCTTGTAGATGTTTTTGAGTTCAATCCATTCTTCAGGTCAGATTTGGCACGGCTTGAAAAAACCCTCCTTGCCCCCCATCCAGCGGTACCTGAGTACCTGATTCAGCTCAGGGAAAAGGTGATGACAGCAGAAGGAGGGGGATGGGAACCGTCTTTCATAATGCCATGCATCACACTAATGAATAAACAAGCAATTAAGGAACCAGTAATAATCCTGTCGTTCCATTTTGGAAATGATCAGCGTTTGAGATTCACTACCCCTGCGACCATTAGCATAAAGGATCTTTACCCTTAACATAAAGGATCTCTACCCTTTGCATAAAGGATCTTCATCCTTAGCATAAAGGATCTTTAACCTTAGCCTAAAGGATCTTTACTCTTAACATAAAGGATCTTTATCCTTAGCATAAAGGATCTCTACCCCTAAACCTTGCGAAAGATTCGGTCATAGATCACCAAGCAGGGGGTTCTCGAACATCATTTGTGTGAAACGATATCAGTACACCTAAATAAATGAATGGAAAAAAAAAAAAAAGAGTGAATAAATAAGGAAACGCTAACAAATATGTAATGCTTTTTTTTTTTTTTTTTTTAATGATCGAAACTTGAAATGACGCCGCGCTTGGGCAGGTTTACATGTCTTGTGCCATTATAATGTGTCAGCGGGCACACACACACACACACACACACACACACACACACACACACACACACACACACACACACACACACACACACACACACACACACACACACACACACACACACACACACACACACACACACACACACACACGTCTATGTTTATAACAATAAACAGACATACAGACACACAGATAGATGGACAGACAGGCAGACAGACAGACAGACAAACAGATACCACACACACACACACACACACACACACACACACACACACACACATATCACACATACATACATGTTTATACACATATGCATACATGCAAGCATGCATGCATACATATACCCATACATACAGACACAGATATATATTGATATCTGACCACCTACATGTCCGCCAGAGAGAGAGAGAGAGAGAGAGAGAGAGAGAGAGAGAGAGAGAGAGAGAGTCTCTGCGGGTTCTTTTGCGATGACTACTCCTCTTTTCTGCCAAGAAGCCGAATAAAGCCGTTCACAGATGCAGTAGCAATATATTGGGCAGGTATACATGTCTGTTTACATTAAAATGCGTCTGTGCGCGCGCGCGCGCGCGCGCGCACACACACACACACACACACACACACACACCACACACACACATGAGCGCTTAAACACACACACACACACACACACACACACACACACACACACACATACACATGTGCGCTTAAAAACACATACACACACACACACACACACACACACACACACACACACACATGAGCGCTTGCATGCCCACATGGTAAAGTGGCTCAGACATGGTAACGGAAAGCAAAACCAAAAACAAACATGGAAAACCAACCACCAACCAACAAAAATGGCAACACAGAGCTGGTCATTGTAGAAGTGAATGTATACTGCTCAAAACAATTGAAAGGCCACTACCACTTTTTAGGGTACCTTGTTTGACTTTATTTTTTCCAGTAACACGGCACTGCACCCACCCAAACTTACTGAATTTGGTTGCATACCAGATCAGTCAACTTGAATTTGATCAGAAATCAACTCAGTCTGTGTCATGCACATCACAGCGGTGAACTGAAATGCGCACATACTGCACGAAACAAAGGGTGCAAATCAGACAGGCCTGTGCAACACAGCACATCTGAACTGCAGGAATACTACAATGCACGTGCAACCCATGTCTTATCTGAACACAGGTCAGCCAGTTTTGAGAGACTGGTGGGCATTTATGCCTGTGTTTACTGCACTTTTGCAACCATGCCTCGGAGACAACCTCAACGGTGTGGGCTACAGGGATGGCATCCTGCAGCCCCTTTGTGCTGCCAGCGCTGCAAGCTATTGGACCAGGCGCGGTACTTCAAGACGACAACGCCAGACCTCACAGGGCTCGAGTCGTCAACAACTTTTTTTTTTTTCTGTCCCAACCTCTGCACCACATCAGAGGCAGTGCACCCACGCCGCTCATTCCGACACCCTGTCCACAGCTACAGCCCGGTCGGCCCCGCCGCAGCCCCAGCACCGGCAATCCACAGGGAGCAGTCAATGTCAAGTCGTCAAGAGGCAACCCACCGGAGGAGACACTACACTGCTGCCGAGTCACTTCGTCAACAACTTTCTTCAGCAGCAACACGTGATCCACATGGACTGGCCAGCCTGCTCACCGGACCTTAATCCAATCGAGCACCTATGGGACGTACTGGGCCGGCGACTTCGAAGCAATCACCCCCCGCCAGTTGACCTCAACCAGCTGTTCCAGTTCCTTGAGCAGGAGTGGCAGGCAATTCCCTAGATGACTCTGAGGACTCTGACTCAATCCATGAGGCAAAGGTGCATCGCGTGCATCCACGCAAATGGCGGACACACGCGTTACTGACTGTGTTTTTATGTATCTCTGGCGTTCTGACTTTTGAAAAGATGCGTAGTGGACTTGAAAGTGACAAAACATGCTGTTCAAATCAATTTTGTCATTAATCTGTGTCATTGGTGTTTTGATTAATGGCTGAAGTAAAGTTCGAAAGCATTGTTTTGGTTTGTTTCCGTTCTGTTGTGAAATAGCAAAAGAATTTCCAAGTGGCCTTTCAATTGTTTTGAGCAGTATATTTCCCGAAGCGTTTAATATGCCCCCTCACGATTTTAACAAATCGGATGTAACGCCTGATGTCGTTTTGATAAGACGGGCGGCTGAACTTTGCCGATTCAGGTGAGTAAGGCTGCGAGTTTTCCCAGACGAAGAGCATTAGAGTTATCTAATCTTGACAGAAGGCAGCAGGAAGACACCAAATTTTCAACTGAATTATAAGGCAAAATCACCTCTTACATACATTCTGTTTCTTTTTACATTCTAAAGAATGTGTGTGTGTGTGTGTGTGTGTGTGTGTGTGTGTGTGTGTGTGTGTGTGTGTGTGTGTGTGTGAATGTGCATACATGCGTGTGCATTTGTGTATCGGTGAGAGAGAGAGAGAGAGAGAGAGAGAGAGAGAGAGAGAGAGAGAGAGAGAGAGAGAGCAAGTATGTGTGCATGCACGCATGCATCTCTCTCTCTCTCTCTCTCTCTCTCTCTCTCTCTCTCCTCTCTCTCTCTCTCTCTCTCTCTCTCTCTCTCGTCCGTGTGTGTGTGTGTGTGTGTGTGTGTGTGTGTGTGTGTGTGTGTGTGTGTACGCGCGCTTTTTTTTTGCGCCAGCGCGCAAGTACGTGCGAATTTGTGTGCGTGTGTATGCACGATGTGTGTTCAAGGTATGTGTGTATGTGTGCTAGGGAGAAGGATATTTGTCCACTTTTGTATGTGTATGTAGATTTGAAATATTGGTGAAATTTGTATGAGTTCTTTTTTTTTCAACTGCATGTCGTTACTGCTGTCTATTAATGAAATAACTGTAACCCCCTTGCCAACAGGGCTTACTTGCTAATGGCAATAAAAAAAATGTGTCAGTGTCAGTGTCTCTCTCTCTCTCTCATGTCCAGAAACACGGTCATTTCTCGTGACAACTCGTGCCAGCTAATTGGGGGGGGGCTGGCCTCTGTGACCGTAACAATCCTGTCCCCATAATTAGGGCCAACGCACTCGGACTGTACCCGGATGTTATGCGCTGCACCAGGACAGAAACCATTGGTAGAGACCCAGCCCTTGGCTCACAGGCTGCACACCAAAAATTAATGCACCAAGGTCTTGCTTAAGGAGTCGAGTATTTATAGACTGGCGCACTTAAGATTGTTTAGAGAATTTGTCTTGAGTCTGAAAGTTAATTCTCCCTCATTTTCTTTCACATGTCCGTCAAGGCTAGAGCCAGATGGTTTCAAGCAGACAGATTAACATCAAAGGAATTGGTCGTTTCTAGCTGGCGCAAAGATAGAGTCATGGCTGATCGCAGTGGCCTGAAATGTGACGTCAGCTAAGAGGAAAGTCATGCATTTGAAGATTTTCTGTGATTTCATTGGTGAAACCCTCCCCCCAACCCCCCACCCCACCCCACCTACCCCCCAAACAAGGGAAATATTGGTGGGGAGTTGTTCTTTTGATCAATTATTACATGCTGGCTCAAATTTATGGTAGGCCTCAAAAGGCTTACATGGATTGTAAGGTGTTTTGGTGCAAAATACTAATTGTGGCGAATGGCCCCAGCTGACAGAGCTGGGAGAATCTGCTGAAGTATTCTTCAGTGTGAAGAGCAGGAAACAAGCCTCTTCGCTTTGGTACACCGATGACTATTCACAAGAGTTCAAGAAGAAAGACAGCGCATTCACCCATCGATTTCTGTTCATGTCTCCACACCCACCCCAGCCAGCCCCCCTCCCACCCCCATGATTCCTACCTGTTCCCATTCCTTAAACACACACACACACACACACACTGCACCACACCACACTACACCACACACAAGCACACCTTTCCCTTTACAAACACCCCCTCCCCTGCTTCAGCCCCCTCACTCCTTTCATCCTCCGCCGCGTCTTCTCTCATTCTGTCCGTCTGCATATAGTCACAACCTATTGAACAAATTCATGCCCTTTAACAACGACACAAAGGCCTCCTACAGCGTTCACGCTGGACAGCTCAGGTATTACCACTCACGCCAAGACCCCCGGTGTAACGATCCATTTTAACTCCCCTCCGCTTTTTAACTCCCCAGGAGTTAGAATTAACACGTGCCAATTTTAACTCCCCGGGAGTTTAAAACAAATCACGCTCACAAAGTCGCTCACTCTCCTTGCTTGTCTGTCTGCCTTTTTGCTCGTCTGTCTGTCTCTCTAATCTAATCTCTCCCTCTCTCTTTGCTTGTCTCTCCGTCTGCCTGTTTATTTGTTTATTGATCTCAGTGTCTCTGTCTGTAGTGTCTCCCCCCACTCCCCCTTTGTTTTTCTTTCTTTTGCTCCCCCCCCCCCCTTCTCTCTCTCTCTCTCTCTGCATGCTTCTAGTCAGCTTTGTTTACTATTATTAGTGTTTATCAAAGACAGATTGGATTAATAGGTTTTTATGTTAGCTTAAGATCTTTATCCTTGTCAAGTAAAGTTTTCAAGTGTCATGTGTCAAGTGTCTCTCTCTGCAGTACAGTGTGTGTGTGTGTGTGTGTGTTTGTGTGTGTGTGTGTGTGTGTGGGGGGGGGGGGGGGGGGGGGGGTGTCCTGGCATAAGGTCAGAATGACCCCCCCCCCCCTCCCCTTCTATTTTTTAATTCCCCAGGAGTTAGTTTAGGCATGTGCATATTTTAACCTAACCCCTGGGGCAGAGTTAAGGATAAAGACCTTAGGCTAACATAAAAGCCTATTGATTCAATCTGTCTTTGATAAACACTAATAATAGTAAAAACAAAGCTGACTAGAAGCATGCAGAGAGAGAGAGAGAGAGAGAGAGAGAGAGAGAGAGAGAGAGGGGGGGGGGGGGGGGGAAGAAGAGAGAGAAAGAAAAACAGACAGAGAGAGGGGCCGTGGAGGGAGACACTACAGACAGAGACACTGAGATCAATAAACAAATAGACACGCAGACAGAGAGACAAGCAAAGAGAGAGGGAGAGAGAGATTAAGAGAGACAAACAGACAGACAAGCGAAAAGGCAGACAGACAAGCCAGGAGAGCGACAGCGTGAGCGAGAGATTGAAAGAAAGTTGGGGGAGGGGGGGGGGGGAGGGAGACAGACAGGCAGACAGACAGAGACAGGAGGAGGGAGGGAGGGAGGGTAGGGGTGTATATTAAATGTTTATTTTTCATATCGTGACTAACACATAAAATTGAATGTTTTGGGGTGGGGGAGTTAATCTAAAACAGGGGGGGGGGGGGGGGGGGGGGGGGGGGGGGTCATTCTGGCGTGGGGCAAGGCAGTTGCACTCTATATGAGAATCATGGGACAAAAACTGCACGGATGTTCCTGTTCCGTGCAGCTATTCCCTGCCACTGCACACCTGGATTTCTATACATCCTTCGAGAGACTTCCAATTCATGATGTAGTCGCTAACAGCTGGTTAGATTCTAAGCAGGTAAATTTGTGGGACAAGTGGAGATTCCTATTGTAGTGAGCATGTATGCGTACAAAATAAGTAAATTCAATTCCGAAATTAACATCAATGAAGCTGCGATGATTATAGTAATGAACGCGTAATTTGAACCAAAATTAAAAAGGGTATTGTTTTGTTCGTTTGTTTGGGTTTTTTTTTAAATAGGGGTAAAATTATGATGATTGGAGGTAAAGGAGTAGGTTAATAACACATTCAAGCTAACGAGATCATGACTTTCTGAAATAAACAGCGATGTAATCGCGACGATTATATCGAAGACTATGTGACTGAACACTAAGAGAGGACCTTGAGTCTTTCATCTTCATCGTCCATCACACTGCTGGTCAAAACCTGCGGTCAGGGCAATCACGCACCGTCTCTGGCAGATCCCAATTCTGCAAAGCTTTTCTCCCTGGCCCACCGCAGATCTCTGAATCTTCAAATTTCGTTCATTTGTTTCTGGTCAGAGCTGGGCATTAGGAATTTGGGGTCTTGTTAGGGTTAGCTAACACTGACCCAGAAACAGTGCATGTACTCAGTCGCACTGTCAAGTGTTCGCAGTTGTCCTTCAGTTGACACAATGACATTCCATCCATTCGTCGGCACTGGTAGGCAACGTGTGCATATAATGACAATCTTACCACATTAGTCATTAGTATCATGTGATCTAATTCGTCAGTCTGAAAATCTGTAGTCCGCGCGCGCACGTGTGTGTGTGCATGTGTGTGTTTTGAGTGTGTGTGTGTGTGTGTGTGTGAGAGAGAGAGAGAGAGAGAGAGAGAGAGTTGTTGTTGTTGTTGTTTCTTTCTTTTCCCCCAATGTTTTAACACATGTTGTCGAGAGAGAGACAGACCCAACCTGCTGGAATCTTGTGCGCGGAAGTTGGCCAGAGTTGTCACTGTTCGGTCGACGCGCGCAGCCCCATTCACTTTTGTCCCCTCCCATGCCATGGTTACAATCTGCGAGTGCAATTACCGCTCAATCATTCGTCTCTTGATTTTTTTCTTTCGTTCGTCACATTTTCGCCATAAATATTGAGCAAAATCCGGCAAAACCGTATGGGTAAACAGGGGTGGTCTTCACCAGTATGAGCACACAGGAAGTATGCAATGTAAGGAAGTATGCAATGTAAACATGCCGTCCGAATCACTGGCCTACGAGACCTCGTCTTGAGAATCATAGCAATGGGATTTGATGTTTCCAAAAGATGTAACGCATGCATTTGCACACTGAATCTTGGGTTACAGTGTCATTTAAAGGACTTCATAGGAGACGGAGTTGGAGCTGATAAATTCACTCAGCTGGACACCTCTGTGGACACTCAAACCCATGACCCCCAGTATCAACAGAATCAGGGGTCTAATTCTTTACCAACTGAGCTATTCCAAGTCCTGAGAGTTAGTGACGAATTCTTTTCATCCACAAAAATTCGAATTAACAAGAAGTTGTGAAAACTTCCCAGTGTACTACTTTAAACAATAACTAGATGTTGTCTATCAAAATGTAGACAGGTAGTAATAAGATATTGTCAATACATTATGACCATTATCATAAGATTTAAATCCAAGTCTTTAAAATGCTCTCAGCGTAAAGATGCCGAAATGCTGGAACACATCATTTTTCTGTGCTAGTCTCGGTGATCCTGTGTGAGTGTATACTCCATGAAACCATTATGCAACTCTGTGCTTATTCCATGTGGCCTTTCTGATGGACACTTTCAACATTGAATTAATGTTTGCGCCCATGTAAGGCATTTCAATAGCAACCTACTGCATTTTAAAGAATCTGAATGCTAAAATCGCATCTTAGGATAATCTTAATTCAAGAATCCATATAGTCACATCCACAAACTTATTTACAAACACATGCCCTATCATCAGAATGACGATCTGTGCCATTCTCTCAAACAGCAGTCAGCCTGAAAAGCAGTGTTTCCATTTGTTCATTTATCCTCAAATCACTGAAAGTGTCTTGTAATGTTCCAGTATCTGACACATATACAACTATCAATACTTTTATTATTCATCAATAAACACATTACACTTAACGAGGTCAATTCATTACTATACTATTTTTAAAAAAAGACAAACAATACTATTTTTAAAAAAAACAAAAAAAAAAAAAACTGTGATTTAAAAACTCAATCGTTCTTTTTATTATGGATGATGAGATTCACGTAAAAACTCTCCACGCTTCAGGTTCACAGATTTATTTTGCATTCAGTCATAACACACTGTGTAAGATAAAATACTATCAGAAATAATGCCCTGCAATTCAATGTCTACACAGCCAGCGGCAGCCATACAAATTCTACATCTGGAATGTCGTAGATCATAAATTGTGCATGCAATCTTCCAGGAACAACTCTCCATGCAAAACAATGGTTCTGGAGTGCAGGTAATCCACTGGGGAAAAGCAGAAATTGATGAAATTTCAGGAGGGAGAGAGGGGGCAAGGATGAGATGGGCCAAAGGGGGGCATAGTTCCCTTCCCCCTCTTCCCCCCTAACCCTTCCCTCCCTCTGCCACTATCCCACCCACCTACATTCAAAATGGTGCAGTCTGATGCCAAATTGATTGGTGCATCGTCTTCTTTCAGCCTAACCACACTTTTATTGCTCAAACAGCTTTTTTTTCTTTCTCACACAACTTTTATCGATCTCTTGCTCTTTTCGCAGCCTCTTGCAGAGCCTCACATCATTAATTTTGCCTTCAACAGGGCAGACAAGAAAATGGTCACTGCCTGTTTTTGCAAACATGTTTACCTGAGATCTCATGACGTCAGTGTCATCTGTTAACGTGTCTTAAGTGAAGCCAGTGCTCCGAGAACTCCATGGTCACTTTTCCCTTCACCTCTGACTGTTCATTCAGCTGTCAAAAAAAAAAAAAAAAAAAAAAAAAAAAAAAAAAATTGCCACGAACATCTTTCTTTGCAATACATAAACCATGGGGAAGTGGGAGCCTGGAGAGCAGCCAGAGTGCGGAATAACCTGCCTGTAGCATGACTACCATCTGTTGGGCCAGGCTTGGCTTTCAGTCACTACCTCTGCTGCCCTCGGAGGGATGGCTCATCACGCTGGCTCCGCGACTAAGCCGTGATTGCTGTCAGCAGGGGGCTTAGAATGTTGCGTCTGCACAAGTTGGATCAGCACAGGTGCCACTGAACACCATCCAAGTGACTCAGCTGCAGTGCAGTGTCTCCTCTGGTGGGTTGCCTCATAATGACTTGACACTGATTTTGCTGTGGATTGCTGGTGCTGGGGCTGTGGCAGGATGGGCCAAGCCATGGTTATGAACACAGGAGGGAGAGTGGTATTGGGAAGATAAGATAAGATAATGTTGCTTATAGCCCAGCCGACCTGGTATTGGGAAGGGGGGGGAGGGGAAGGAAGGTGGGGTGTGTGAAAAGTGTGATGCGGATACAATGCCTCTGACGCTGCATGGAGGATGAGACAGCGAAAAGAAAAACAAACAAGTGTAAAAAGTAACTGAACCTGTGAAACATGAGGGCGGGATGGGGTGGGAAAATCAAGTCCTGCCTTTTTCCTTCCGCTACACAATAGCTTCACTACGGCGTGTTGTGGGCTTTGGCTTGGCACTAATCTGTGCCAGGGGATTGTTCTGGGACCCAGACCAACTCCAGAGGCTGAAAAATACTGTCTCGCTCAGCATCTCCGCACACAGCAGCATTTCTCCAGTCAGGATATCTCTTGTTTTTTTTTTTTTTCTTCTCTCTATCCGTTCCGTCTTTCCACTTTCTTTCTCCTCCTCTTCCTTCACCCCCTTGGCTAAAAGCACGGAAATAATGTTGGAAGGCTGACTGTGGTTGCCTTACATTAAAAAAAAAAAAACCCAACAAAAACATTCTTTCTGTCTTTGTTCTTTGACAAAAGCTCAATTTCAATATTGGTGAGATCTGTTTCTAATCCCACCATTACGCTAGCCCCATGCTGTCATGAGGGAAAATGTGTAAACATGACACTGGTGTGCATGTCTTTTATTTTCTTGTCATGCATTCCACCAGCACACACTAACACCTACCTAATCTTCTTCGGATGATGGAACGAAATTTATATGAGCGTGCAAGTTTTTTTCATGCATGCATTTTACCCAGAGGACCTCGGTTTTAAAGTCTCGTCTGAGGGAAAAGGAAAGGGACTGGAGTTCGCATGGACATGAATTAACTTCAAAGAGTAATTCTCTTCTGACCTGATGGTCTATGCGGAGAAAACTAACCTTAGATCTCAGAACAAAAGTCTGATGCCTTTACCCATCACAGCCAAACTGGCCTAAGTCAGGAATGTGAAGAACTTGTCCTTAAGAGGCAGTGGTTTGGAGGGCACCACTACTTATGATCAATCATCTCTTGTAAAACCAGACCGTGTTTGGTATTACATGCCCACCTCTTGTGTGACACTGTTTCTGGACTCTGAAGTCAAATGTTACAAAGAACAAAAATTACAGATGAGATTGATCTTTTTACTCATTTCTGACAGCCAATCTTACTTTCTTTATCTTTTTTTTTTTTTTTTTTTAATGAATTTCTGACACCAAATCAAAACTTCTTTCATTCGAAGTTAACACTGCTTAATGAATAAAAGTACAAGGAAAATAAAAGCCTTTTTCCCAATATACAAACAGCATATAATATTGCTGATTCGTGATTTTCTTGGGTTGTATCATCTCATTAAAAAAAGAAAAAAAAAGAAAAAGCAGCAAACATATTTTCAAATATGCACACTCTATTCCAACAACCATTTTAGAAAAAGAAACTGAGAATGACAGATTAAAAAGGGAACAATAAATGAGAGAGAGAAAGAAAAAGAGAGCAATCAGAAACGATTAAGAAGAGAAAAAAAAAAAAAAAAAAAAAAAAGCTTCAAGCATACAGCATAAACAAGGGGATGTAAGCAGAAAGCACTTAAGTTACAAATTGCCTCCCATCTTGGATATCCCCTACTCCCCCCCCCCCCCCCCCCCCCCCCCCCCCCCCCCCCCCACCTCCCCCAAACAATTTGACATCAGTTTCCCTGCTGCAGACCTCAAATCTACTTATAGTGACCTTGCAAACAAACCTGCTGAATCCTGTAAGTATCTGATAAATATTTTTTTAGGAATCCAGCATACACACACACACATGCACACACAGAGTAGATAAGAAAACATTCTGCAAATCCTCTTTCCCCTGCTCTGCAGGCGACACTTGGACACAGTGTAAAAGCTTGTCCTCATGACGTTGCTTCCCACACAAACATTCGCAAATACATGCCAACAGAAATGCATTCACACATGCACGCACACTCATTCACTATCTTCTCTGCATCCATGTCCTCATTGTTTGCGTCCATATCCCCCTCGTTCTGTCAACGAAATTCAACAATCTGTAGAGGAAATTCAAGAATGCACCCGGGATAAATGTGAAACTTAAAACTGGGCAGACTCAAAAGATCTCACATTAAAAAAAAAAAAAAAGAAGAAGCCCAGAAGGAGAGAGTAAAATCCATAAAGAAAATTCCTTTGCCATTGAAATATGAAAAAAGAAACCCTTACACTTTCCAATAGTGTCCCTCTATCTGTTTATATCTGCTCTAACAAAAAAATAGATACAAGAAAACCATCATACGTACAACTATCAATCAGTTCTGAAGCATGCAAAGATATTCGAAACAAACCCTAACAGAAGATCTAAAATCACTATCCTTGTGAACAGACATTAAATTAAATATTCATTCATTCATACCTAACAGAAGAAATCAATGATTAAAATCGTAAACTGGCCTGCCAGTAAGTATCCTGATCAACTGGCAAATCAATCCGTCAAAACATAGGCTTCAGCAAATTCTCAGCCCCTGTTTTCTTCAGACATAACCACGCATCAATATCACCTTTGTCCATACAAACTTTTTTTTTTCTGATTCAGTATCAAGGCTAAGTAACATGACAGACACACCCCTGTGAAATACCATGAAAGAGCAATACCCAATAACCTGAAAAAGAAACAAGACTTGTTTGGGGGGGTGGCGGGGGGCTGTGGGAGTTGGGAGTGGGGGGGCCGGGGTGTGTGTGTGTGTGTGTGTGTGTGTGTGTGTGTGTGTGTGTGTGTGTGTGTTCAAGTTGTAATCCAAGACTTCCGATCCAAACACATCAATACCAACTTTAAAGACACACACACACCCAAAACACACACACACACACACACACACACACAAAGAAACCATCCTTGCTCTCATCCACTAAGTTAACAGGATTTCCACTTCAAATGCAAATAAACGAGAAAAAAAGGAAAAAAAAAAAAAAAAAAAAAACATTTCCAGTGTCCTCACCTGTAAGTGTCGTGGTCATTTTCTCAATGTTTACTGTTAGCAACCTCTGCAAATGAAGTTATGTTTTCATCTGCAACTGTCTGTCTGTCTGCTGTTTTCTTGTTTGTCTGTCATTAAGATTGTGCCAAACCTTCTCTACTGAATCCATGCTGACCAAGCTTGGTGGTCCAAGAACCAAGCCATTAAATTTTGGTGCAGATCCGAATCAAATGACAGATGCGGATATGCTCAGCAAAATTATTACAAACTCCCCCCCTGAACATGAACTCTGTGAACTCACTGTTGACGAGCTGATAACTGTCTACCAAAGAAACACATTTTCAGGGATGAGAAAAACTTTGTAGAACACCATAAACTGGCATTTGGCATTTTCCAGTCAATTTAACAGTTTCAGTTTCAGTAAGGAAGCATCACTGCGTGCAGACTAGTCCATATACGCAACATCTCATCCGCTAAGTTTTGAGACCACACTACACATGATTTAGAGCTTGCAAAGCCTAAAGTGCCAGTATGCCTGCACTCTTATTAGTATGCAGGAGCTATCTGTAACAAGTAGTTCCATACAAAAGTTCACTCACTTCAGAGAAAAATTCCAAAGCATTGGACCGCATATGCGGTCCTTAGTATACAAAGGTTGTAAACATAGGGACTGGATATACGGTCCTTAGTATAGAAAGAGTAAGTTTTCTTGAAACTCCGATGACCACAAAGGGCTTTTTTTTCAGAGCTACACCGCATCACAGAATACCTGTTCCAGTGGTTCATCTTTCACTACGTATTTGATCAGACTTAAATGTTAAAAAACTAGCATGCTGTGAATTGTAAGAGATAAACTTGTGCACAGACTTTCCAGAACAGACACAGATGAATAGGCCTCAAAAAACAAAACAAAACAAAACCAATCTATAAAGTCAAAGAGTGTTACACAACACATGAATGGGCCTCTGACGGCAGAGACAAAAAAAAAAAACCATTGTTGAAAATCAAAGTCAAAGAGAGTTACAGAACAGATGAAGATACCAGTACAGAATATCCAGAAGATATGAATAATTCAACCCTCCACCCCTACCCAATGGACATTTTCACAAAGCACACAAAACTCTGCCCTCAATATCTAAACATTCTTTAGCAACACACACACACACACACAATTTTTTTTTTTTTAAGTGAGGAAGGAAAAAACATCCCATTAAATGCAGTTAACACAAATTTTTAAGCTACTTTTCATACATTAACTGCTGAACAGAGATAAAAGTGTTTCACACACAGAAATTCAGCCTAGAAGACACTACAAATAGAACATACAGAAACTCAGCCTAGAAGACACTACAAACAGTATAATCACTCAAACAACTAAAACTCCACACATGCTCTACATGCTACTCATTCCGCAGTTGAGAAAAATACACCAAAACACTTGACCTACAAAGCACTACTAATCATACAAACATACCACCCTTCTCGCCCGAAACGGTGACGTCCACAAACCTCTCCAAAACACAGACCTGTCGCTCATCTAGTTTGTGAACTAACTTTTCAAACTCACCACACAGTCTAAGCCTTCCCTGTGGGCGCAATTCTAATTTACCTAATAAAATCCAGCAGGAACAATCAGGTTCTAACACTGTGTCCTCCAACCTCTTAATCTTTTCTAAACGTCGTTGGACTGAATCTCTTTTTCTCTTTGTTTTTCCTTTTATTTTCCCCATTTTCCTTTAGAAGGTAGACAAGATGGAGGGGTACCGTTAACAGTGATTATTCCACCTCCTATGCCTTCTCTTCGACATAACTCTGGCACACAGTTCACATGAACTTGCCCATAAGCAACCATACCTATGCTCATCCTGCGGATCTATTCATACCAGCAGTCTTATTGAGCTACCATAATGAAGCTTTAGTTTGTGAAAGGACACCTGCAATAGAGGGCTCTGCACTTCCGCTCCAATAAATATTCAACTAGACAATTTGAAAGGGATGTTACACTTTTTTTGTGTGTGGGCATTTTGGCTGCGGTGGTACAAGGGAAACAACTCTCTCTACTTGCAAAAGGAGCACAGAGAGAGACCAGTTTGTACAGACCGTTCATTAAAGACAAAAAGCTGAATCAGCAACACTTTCTAACACTTTGCAGGTATGGCAGACATGGCTAGTCATCAAACCCATAAACACTGATCCATTAGGTTCCATTCATTCTTACGTTTCAGTAGCCTACCTAATTTTTTTTTCCTAATCTTTTCAAGCATTAATACTTTCCAGACGAGCGCGGCAGAGCAACGCCGCATCCCTGCGTGCGCGTGCACCGCACGTGCTTACAACCGTTGCAGACGTGCGATTTTCGCACTTTTTTATTTTATTTTTACGTGTCCTAATATAAACCTAACAAGCAGTTGTTATATATCACGGAAAGGGTAAAGTGCGAACTTTGTAATGAGCATAGAATTAAAATATATTTTTGGTAAAATAGCAATGTTTTTTGTTACGGAAACAACATAAGTAAAATGTAGGAGAACACAATCTAGTTTACGTTTGTTTGGTTAGTATGACAACAGCAAATGAGGAAGAAAAGGGGCATAAAACTTCGCTCTTACTTTGAACAGATGCAGAGAAAGCATGAGGTATTCAATATGTGTAATCCAAGTGAATTTTTTTTTTTTTTTTTAAGGCATTTAAATCATTGCACACAGTACACACTTTTCACTGTTTTTGTTTCAGATGATACGACTTATAAAACTATTAAATACACAGAGCAAATAAAAATGAAGCTCAGATTCTTTTCGAAAAACGTGTACACCTTTACCCCCTCATTTTCTGGACTACTTTACTGAACCAGTTCTAAAACCACATGTCATTCTCCTTCTGCCCGATATGTTGGCGAGGCAGGAAATTCCACACGTGCCTTACAGTGCCAGACGGGTCTCTTTGTTCGGACTGCTCTAAGGTCACAAAGGTCATCGCTAGTGCATGTAAACTTACCCTCCCAGTGGCTAGAACCCTGTTCTAAATATTTATGGCAGCTGCATCCCCTAGACGGTAGACGAGAGAGCATGGGAATTTTTTTATAGTTGTGCCGTCACGGAGACACGGCACGTCCAGGCAGTACTGCAGTGCTGCCGTCACCAGTGCACGGCTCGTCGTGAACGGGTCGACAGAGTTGCCGTCACTATCGCACGGCGCGTCGCGAAAAGGTTAAAAATAAACACATGGGCATATGCGTTCAAACGTGCAAAGAGTCTCTCTCTCTCTCTCACACACAGAGGTACACACATGCATGTACTTTCTCTCATTGATGAAAAATGAAGTCAAACATTAGATTAGATAAAATGCAACACGGCGGCGTTTGTGACTGCCAAGTTCGTGACAATTCGTACAGAAAGGTAAATGATCTTTCTCAGCTAAGATATTAGTTCCTGTGCAATACGCGCTCCTCTTGTGATGCAAAATAATGCTGCTACAGTCGCATGATCTGACATGAATGTGTTCTACATGTTCAGAAAAAGTGGAGATCGCTATCATTTAAAATTGTTTCGATTCTCAGGGAGGAAACTGAAGAGAGTTAAAGATCAGCAGCCATGAAACAAAACAAAACCAACACAGCAACAGCAACAAAAGTGACCTTCAGTTTAACATGACATTCACTGGTCCACTTTCTGTTTCACAGCAAAAGTCAAAAAACTGAAAACCAAACAAAAAAAAAAACAAAAAAAAAGTGACACTACATACCATAATTATTCTCAACTGTCACCAGTTTCTCAGCAACGTACAAAACAACAGCAAGAGGAATTAAAACACAAAAAACAAATATAATCCTAATCTCTACTCCATTTTCAGCTTCTCAGCGAAGTTCCGCTTAACAGGCAAAACAAACTTTGCAAAGTTTAAATAATACATCTGCCAAACATGAAGAAACAAATCACAAGACATGTTTGGCGGATGTGTTACTTAAACTTTTCCAGATTTGTTTAGTCTTGCCACCCGCAGTTGCCCCACTTTGCAACTAAGGCAAACAAGTCAAGAACATACAGAACAAATCCTATTTCCCTAAACTCTACTCCGTTTTCGATTTGTCCGCACTGTTCCAGTACAATATCATCTGCAGGGCAATGACGCCATTACAGACGCTGGAGACGACGTAGGTGAAGATGACCAGGGAGTCCCCCGTCTCCTGGATGGAAGTGAGATGCGGGCCACTGCTCCCAGGAAGATCAGGTAAACCGTGACGACCGACAGTTGACCCGTGCTCTTATTGCGGAAATTGGCCAATGCCTGGATCAACTGCGACAGTAAAATCCAAATGGGGATAAACGACATGACACTTCTACTACCACTTTCTAGTGTAACAGTCTGCATAATCCATCTCTGTCAAGTACACATATTTCTCCACTTCATCTTTATACATATAGGCCAGCTCCTTCAGAAACATGTTTATGTAAGGTTTCACTGGATTAATTCTACAGTTATTTATGAAACGTTTACCTAACAACTCACTGGCAATGTGCTGACATTTTTTCTTCAGCACTCCTGCCAAAAAAAAGCTGTGATGTGGCAAAGTTACAACGTTGATATGATGTGGAATTTTCTTTTCAAGCGTGCTACAACTTCAATCAAAAGGAAACTATCAGCCTATTAGCTTGATCATTTAACAACATGCAGCTCTTTAAACAGAACCAAAACAGTTTTCTATCAGATAGAGTCAGGTCAGAGATTCTCCACAACGAGATGAGCAAGATGAGGGAAGGAATGCGATACCCATTTTGGGACGTGATCGAACTTGTGATAGTTGAAAGGTCTTTCCCACTGTGTTTGATAACGGACAGTGATAAAATTGTAACATAAACTCATGCAGTTTAACAGGGTCTTTTTTTCCTTTTTTCAGAATAACAGACATAGTTTGAACAACTGCAAAAACTCACATGTTGCACTCATGACATGCTTTAAAGTCTTATGTATACACACTGTATGCTTTGGCCATGTGGCCCAGATTTTAAGGCCCAGATCTTATGTCGTGTCATGATGACCAGTCTCTTTTCAGTGTGTTGCCACAGAGTTAAAGCCGGCCTCCCACAAAGGACAGGCAAAACTACCTTCACCCCAGTCTCACCAGACAACTCTGGGGCAAGGTTTCTGTAGAGCACGAGGCAAAACTACCTTCACCCCACTCTCACCAGACAACTGGGGCAAGGTTTCCGTAGAGCACAAGGCAAAACTACCTTCACCCCACTCTCACCAGACAACTTTGGGGCAAGGTTTCCGTAGAGCACAAGGCAAAACTACCTTCACCCCACTCTCACCAGACAACTCTGGGGCAAGGTTTCCGTAGAGCACAAGGCAAAACTACCTTCACCCCACTCTCACCAGACAACTCTGGGGCAAGGTTTCCGTAGAGCACAAGGCAAAACTACCTTCACCCCACTCTCACCAGACAACTCTGGGGCAAGGTTTCCGTAGAGCACAAGGCAAAACTACCTTCACCCCACTCTCACCAGACAACTCTGGGGCAAGGTTTCCGTAGAGCACAAGGCAAAACTACCTTCACCCCACTCTCACCAGACAACTCTGGGGCAAGGTTTCCGTAGAGCACAAGGCAAAACTACCTTCACCCCACTCTCACCAGACAACTTTGGGGCAAGGTTTCCGTAGAGCACAAGCAAAACTACCTTCACCCCACTCTCACCAGACAACTTTGGGGCAAGGTTTCCGTAGAGCACAAGGCAAAACTACCTTCACCCCACTCTCACCAGACAACTCTGGGGCAAGGTTTCCGTAGAGCACAAGGCAAAACTACCTTCACCCCACTCACCAGACAACTTTGGGGCAAGGTTTCCGTAGAGCACAAGGCAAAACTACCTTCACCCCACTCTCACCAGACAACTCTGGGGCAAGGTTTGTAGTAGAGCACAATGCAAAACTACCTTCACCCACTCTCTCACCAGACAACTCTGGGGCAAGGTTTCTGTAGAGCACAAATCAATGAAATCCAGACTAGAACAAAGGAGGGGTTGGGGGTTGGGGAGGGGAGGGGGGGTGAAGGGAGCAGGGGGGGGGCTGCCGCTAAACTAGACATTAGCCATATGTAGTAACATACATCCAAAACTGTGCAAATGTGACCATCCAGTGGGGTACAATCCACTTTCCAGTTCAGCCACATCCGGACTACTTGTTCATACAGCTTGTGTTGATCTGTCACTCTCACAGTGTGTTGCTGCTGATGCACAAAATCAGAGAGTGACATCCTTTCGCTTTTGCTGGACAGACAAAAAATAGCTTTAGCTTGGCTTGGCTGCTTTAGCCAAGAAGTTATACCATAGCTTATGGTGTCAGTGTTTCTACTTGCATTCTGTGGATTACACTGCTACTTCCTATCTCCCCTTGAATCATATTTCTTTCAATTGATTTTTTTTTTTTCTTTTGGTTTCTCAGCTTTTACACTTCTCTGAAATCTGTGAATAGGGGGAAAAGGGGTACCCCTGGTTAAAATGATCCAGTCACCATGTTATGATACAACTTTCTCTGATTCAATGAATATCCACCATTTTTCCATTCATCTAGCAGGCAGTGAAACAGACACCACCATGGTCAAATCAGACAAAGGACCACTATCGACCTGTCACTGAACCGCAACGCTCACCTTGCTGCCCATGATGATGAAGGCGTTGGAGGTCTGAAGTATCGAGAGAAGCTGGAAGGGAACATAGGGCGACAGCAGGAAGACCATCTCCGCGATGTAGAGTACCACGTAGCCAAGCGCCCCCAGTTGGTTGTCTCGGTAATACAGCACCAGAGCAGCGATGGTGACTGTCTGAATGGCCAAGAACACCGCCTCACCATAGGAGCTGTGGGTAAACACACAAAGCAGACCTGTGTTCTTTTTTTTTATCCTCCTTCTCTGTTTTTGTGTCTTGGTTTGTATTGTTTTTGTCTCATCTAAGTACGCAGGCATGCAAACCAACTGGGTTTTTTTTTTTTTCGTTCTCTTTTTTGTGCGTTGGTTTGTATTGTTTTTGTCTCATCTAAGTGAGTAGACACACAAAACAGCCGTTTTTTTTTTTCCTTCCTTTGGTTCTTATCTGTTGGTTTGTTTTGTTTTTTGTCTCATTTAAGATGCCCCCTCTACAGCATTACCACTATGCTGCTTATTACCGCACACAACTGCATCCGGGTTTGCCCAGACATAGTCAAAGCACGCAGTCCCAAGACAGTACTCTTCACCACATTTGCCATGAGCAACCCGCCAGAGGGAGACACTGTACTGCTGCGGAGTCACTCGGATGACGTTCAGCGGTGCCTGTTCTGATCAAACATATTCACGTTGCCAGCTACCAAACCCTCTTGTGACGAAAATCATTGTTTCATCATGTAGCCAGCATGAGTGTCCCGGCAATATCAGAAGACACTCAGGCTCACTGAACACCACTTTCAACTGGGCAGTGTCTCCTCTGGTGAGCTGCCTCATGACCACCCGATACTGGTAATTTCCCATGAACCACTGGCACTGGCACTGCCACAGAATGATCCAGGATGTGGCTGTGGACAGACAGAATGGTCACAGGTGGGGGGGGGGGGGGGTTCTGGGCAGAATGTGTGGCATAGGAGGAACACAGCAAAGATGATGGAGTTTTACCTGAAGGGAAATTGTTGGGCAAAGCCATAGGACCAGGTGGCGGATATGGCCAGAAGTTCCATGTTGATGCTCCACATGCTGATGCCTTCACCGCTCTTGGCCTTGAATATCTTCACTATCTGCGGCACCTTCACTGCAACAAGAGACAGAGACACAGAGAGAGAGAAAGAGAGAGAGAGAGAGAGAATAATATACATGATATAAAGTAAAGTGACATGGAGAGAGAATACTAATGTACATAATGTAACATCATGTGCAACATAGTGCCAACTCTCACTCATAACTGACGCCATGCATAATTGTGTCTTCAGCACTTTTGGCGTTCAGAATCTTCAGTGCCTCTGACATCTGTACAGCAGAATACTCTCAGACTGCAGAGTGACTGGTGGAAATGTGTACAGAGAGTCCGGAGCTGTGGGCCAACATTTCACAGACGGATTCCTTCACCAGCCTACAGAATCTTGAGCTGGTGAGACACCTTCACTGCCGAGACAAAGAATAGGACTGCTGCATAATCAATAGTGTGCACTGTGGCGAGACAGCCACATACAAAAGCTCCACATAACAATGTCTTCCAGTTTCACACTCCTGTCTTTCTAAATCTTCAGTACTTTGTGGCACTTTTGCTATAATGAATGATTATCTAGCATACAATAATTCAAGTCTGTAATAATAATCATAAGAATACATCCTGTGTGATGTAAGAGCTGGACCTTTGCAACTATTCTGCAAGGAGCTGTGGAGGGCAGGTGAAGGAGAGCAACGTCAGCACATATACAAAGGACACCTTACCTGTCACAGACCCAGGACGATGGCACATATACAATGGACACCTTACCTGTCACAGACCCCAGGACGATGGCACATATACAATGGACACCTTACCTGTCACAGACCCCAGGACGATGGCACATATACAATGGACACCTTACCTGTCAGAGACCCCAGGATGGTGGCACATATACAATGGACACCTTACCTGTCAGAGACCCCAGGATGGTGGCACATATACAATGGACACCTTACCTATCAGAGACCCCAGGACGATGGCACATATACAATGGACACCTTACCTATCAGAGACCCCAGGACGATGGCACATATACAATGGACACCTTACCTATCAGAGACCCCAGGACGATGGCACATATACAATGGACACCTTACCTATCAGAGACCCCAGAATGACGGCACATATACAATGGACACCTTACCTATCAGAGACCCCAGGACGATGGCACATATACAATGGACACCTACCTATCAGAGACCCCAGAATGACGGCACATATACAATGGACACCTTACCTATCAGAGACCCCAGGACGATGGCACATATACAATGGACACTTACCTATCAGAGACCCCAGGACGATGGCACATATACAATGGACACCTTACCTATCAGAGACCCCAGGACGATGGCACATATACAATGGACACACTTACCTATCAGAGACCCCAGGACGATGGCACATATACAATGGACACCTTACCTATCAGAGACCCCAGGACGATGGCACATATACAATGGACACCTTACCTATCAGAGACCCCAGGACGATGGCACATATACAATGGACACCTTACCTATCAGAGACCCCAGGACGATGGCACATATACAAAGGACACCTTACCTATCAGAGACCCCAGGACGATGGCACATATACATATACAATGGACACCTTACCTATCAGAGACCCCAGAATGACGGCACATATACAATGGACACCTTACCTATCAGAGATCCCAGAATGACGGCACATATACAAAGGACACCTTACCTATCAGAGACCCCAGAATGATGGCACATATACAAAGGACACCTTACCTATCACAGACCCCAGGACGCACATGGCACATATACAATGGACACCTTACCTATCAGAGACCCCAGGACGATGGCACATATACAATGGACACCTTACCTATCAGAGACCCCAGGACGATGGCACATATACAAAGGACACCTTACCTATCAGAGACCCCAGAATGACGGCACATATACAAAGGACACCTTACCTATCAGAGACCCCAGAATGACGGCACATATACAATGGACACCTTACCTATCAGAGATCCCAGGATGACAGCACATATACAATGGACACCTTACCTATCAGAGATCCCAGATGACGGCACATATACAATGGACACCTTACCTATCAGAGACCCAGAATGACGGCACATATACAAAGGACACCTACCTATCAGAGACCCAGAATGACGGCACATATACAATGGACACCTTACCTATCAGAGATCCCAGGATGACAGCACATATACAATGGACACCTTACCTATCAGAGATCCCAGAATGACGGCACATATACAATGGACACCTTACCTATCAGAGATCCCAGGATGATGGCGCAGCCAAGGGCTTTGCTGATCGTCACTTTCAGGCAGGGAACTGAAAACACCCACTTCAAACAGTCAGACTGACATTCTTCATTAGTGTTCATACAGAAACAACAGAACTGGTTTGTTTGTATCATCATCTAACACAGCAACAGAGCAGACATGTAAACAACAGCAACAACAACTACTGAAAATTGTGCTAGAGCCTAATGGCCAGAAGCTCAGTGAACCGTTAGAGCTCCACCATGTCTAGGACACACAGCATGATGGAGGGCGGAGCCCATCCCTCCCCTTTCACCACTTCGATCTTCCCCAACCCAATCAAGGTACCCCTTGATAGCTGGGTGAACAGTGAGAACTTTTAAGCCGTATAGCTCTGACCCATGAATGATTCACACTCATGACTTACCAGCGCTGCAGGCTAACGCTACAGCTGCTTGACAAGGGGCCCCTTGAGCATGTGCATAAGAAAGGGACATAATTATGTCAATGCCACCAATGCATGGACAATAGGGGGCTGCAAAGACTAAAGGAGGAAGATAGGAAATGTGTGGAGGTACGAGAGGATGGGGGGGGGGGGGGGGGGGGGAGATGAGAGGAGACGTGAAGGAAGAGTAGCGTGGAAAGAAAAGGGGAAAGGGTGGGGAAGTAGTGAGTCCATGGTCTGTGGACTGAGTTTGGAGACTGGAGGCTGGGAGACGAGGGAGGGGGACCTAGAAGATTTATACCTGGATGTATGCTTAGCATATGAAAGTACACTGTTATGCTGAGAGCACACATGCATGCAAACACTAACACATAGAGACTCCCCTTTCACCCACCACCAACCCAATTTGTACATTGTTTCTGGCTTCAAACTGAATGTAGTTCATTTTCATTTACTCAAATACGTGATAACTCATATGTTATGCAATATGCTCAAGAGAAACACACACACACACACACACACACACACACACACACACACACACACACACAGGTGTCTTAAATCCCTACTGCAAAATCACTCTCTACATTGCCATTGTTTCAACTGCATCTGATTTTGTGTAGTAAGCTGTTGCTCCTGATGGTCCCTTTGCAGTTTGCTTATCAGTGCTGACCAACTCTTGACATCTGTAATGAGTACGTCATACAAAGGTGCATGTGACTGCATGTTTGTGTCTTGTGATTTTGAGAGAGAGAGAGAGAGAGAGAGAGAGAGAGAGAGAGAGAGAGAGAGAGAGAGAGAGAGAGAGAGAGAGAGAGAGTGTGTGTGTGTGTGTGTGTGTGTGTGTGTGTGTGTGTGTGTGTGTGTGTGTGTGTATGTGTGTGTGTGCATGCATATATGTGTGTGTGCGTGTGCATATATGTGTCCGCATGTGTGTGTTTGTGCATGTGTTAGAGGTATGCAAAATGCTGGAGGATATACAGTCCCCTTTTACTATGTGTATATAGTGGACAGTCTGTTTGAGGTCCAAAAATCGCAAATGCTTTTGGATGCATACCGAAGTGGTAATGGCGGCTTCGTGCAGCTGTTCTGGCTTTCATAACTGAAATACTGTTTCTCCATTCAGACGATTTAAGTTATGGGTTGTCACCTTTCTAGAGTAAATGAAAATGGACTACAATAAAGCTGAAAGCAAAGGTAAAGCAAACTCTTAACTGTCAGTTAAACAGTACAATCTATTCAGGAGTGAAAACCTGAAAGGAGGTTGGCAACATTCACCAAGAACTCTCTTAAAATGTACAGTTCTCAAGGTAGAAGTTCTGATAATATGCATTTTAAAAAAATATATTTAGCCCAAATAAGCTTAAACTATGAAAATGTCTTAATTGGTTGTGTGTACGAGAGCCACAATTCCTTCAAAGAAGCCATAGATAAGCTGTACCAAATCCTGAATAAAATATGAAAGTATGACAAATGTGTATATTTGGCAATTTTAACTATCCAAATATTGGCAGAGAAGATGGTGAACCAATGAAGAAGACAGTGAATTCTTAGAATGTCTTCATGACTAGTTTTAATACAGAAGACAGTACTCTACAAGATACAGATTGGTTCAAAAGTGAAACATACTAGACATAGTACTTGTGACCAAAATAAGTTTGGTATCCGATATTGCTCACTGTGACCCAGTTGGAAAGAGTTAACAGGATGATGTATTATACCAAATGAAGCAAAGTATGTTGGAAAAAAAGTTCTCAGGAAGCAATATAAATTTAATCTAAAGAAAGAAGGCTTTAAAGGCATGAATGAATAGGTTTAAAAAAAATACAAATTAGGCATCTATCCTGGATAATGACGTCAGACATATTCCATTACAGCAACATCCTTGGTCCATTTTTGTTTACTATTTTTCATAAATAATTCATAAATTTATGTCAAAAGCACACATGTATACAATATTTGCTGACGACACAAAACTACATAATATAGTATCAGAACACAATGCCATCCACATGACATGGATAATCTGCAGAAATGGTCAAAGATCAGTACTACTTTGGTCCAAAGTACAAGCAACCACTGGACCAGAACCACCAACCAATGCCTAACATCTTTAAGGCATTAACCCGACAAAGCGCTTTCCTCACTGTTCAGAAAATCGAAGTCAACGAAGAACTTGTCAAAGCACGGTTGAGGCACAAGGATCTGGATCCATGAGGCCAAAAGTAACGGAAAGGGGACCGCTTGAAATTTCCGAGCCTTCCACACGTTAGACATTTTGTCCGCATTTTGCTGCTCAAGTTGTTTGAAGTTACGCCCCCTTGTCTCACATTTAGGAAACACAGATTACCAATCGTAAGGAAGTTGACATAATTCCCACTTTACGGTGACGTGAGTATGTATTACAGATCGGAAATATGATTTGAAGATCGGCTTTGTGCCATTCATGTCATAGAGAAGAGGCCGGACTAGCTCAGTTGGAAGAGCATCCGACTTGTAATCTTGGGGTTGAGGGTTTGCATCTCCGCCGGGCCGTTTCGGTACACAGGGATTTTTTCCTCGGAATTAACATTGGTTCAGACTCCATTCCCTATACAGTCCTTCGAATGAGACTGTAAACCGAGGTTCCGTGTGTGAACGCACGCACATCTGTCACACACGTAAAATCCCATCACCAACTTTCGGAAGAGAAGGCCAGTTTGGCCGTTGGTATGGATGACACGTTACACATAGCATGCACCTTCCCCGAAGTTTGAGTATGGCTGCCTCTATGACGGGATAGAAAACGGTCATACACTTGCAAGTGTCAGAATAATCAACTTGATGATTGTAGACACTCTACGGAAAGAACCATACCTAACTCATGGCCCAGACCAGACCCTTACCCTGACCCAAACCAAACCTAACCCTACCTGTAATTCAAACCCAAACATACCCCAGACTTTATGAAAACCTTCATGGTGTTTATAAATCAATTGTTCTGGCAGTGTGTGGGGGGGGGGGGGGGGGGGGGGGGGGGGGGGGAGCTGGGGGTAAAGCTAACTTCTCCTTTCCCCCATCCATAAAGGGGGAAAAACCCTTCCATGGACATAACAAATATTCTGTTAGCCTACTCATTGCGATTAATTAACAGAAATGAAAGATAAAATAAATGGCATTTCCATTTAGCTTCTTCCTCAAAAATTCATTTAATCACCATCAGAAGAAAAGGCAGAGTTTTTTTTTTAAGAGATAGTTGTCAAAAAGAGATAGTTGTCAAAAATGGAAATCCGTTCTTATTATCTTCACTGTAGCCACATTGATATGTGTGCATGTGTATTGTTTAATGCTTAGCCATCATCTCCCCCACCCCCACTCCCCCTCACCCTATCTCAGCACCAAACATAGTAACATTTTCTGATTGGTAGGGAAAAAAATTACCAAAAAAAAACCTCATCAGAATCATCTAAGAGAGATGTGTGGGGATGGAGGGGGAGGGAGAGGGGTTGTGGAGGTGGTATAGAGGAGGGGGGGAGGGGGACTCTCCACGCCCCTTCTTCCTGGACAGAGTGATCACCATGACAACAATACAGTTTCTGAACAGCTGTTAACGTACGCTCTTGGTTTCATTTCATTTGAGAGGGTGGATGTGGTGGTTGTGTAATATGGGTTGTTATGATGGTGGCAGGTGGTGCTGGTGATAGTGGACATGGCGGCGGTGTGATGTGTGTGTGTGTGTGTGTGTGTGTGTGTGTGTGTGTGTGTGTGTGTGTGTGTGATCATCTATTCTTGCTCCCTCCTATGATCTACCTGTGATAAAGGTAACGATATTATGATGCTGTAATAAGGGTAGCCATATCAGAATATATGTATAATGTGTTTAATAAAACATGTTTTCATGGAGTTTTTTTTGTTTTTTTTTAACTGATAAGTAATGGCCTGGAATCCGCAGCTAGGAAGGTTAAAAAAAAAAAAAAAAGTTAAAAGTTACACAGCTTAGCTTGCAAGCAAAAAGAATTCGCAAAGTAGGCTCTTTCTTCAGGCAAAAAGAATTAAGCAGATTTGTTTACTTCACTTACTTGCAAACATTTAAGAACTGATGGAACTCGCCAAGATTTAAGGTTCTTGGTGTATATGAATTATGATCAATGCCTGCAGGCATCTCACATTTCAGCGATTTTACTGCAACCAAGACTTCTTTATGGAGTATTGGAAAGTCACCAACTTTTAATGAACCTTCTGTTCCCAACACAATTAGGTATCTCTGTTTCAAGTTCCAAACAACATTTTATGACCTCTTCTTTCTGTGTTAGACATTGCCGTCTTTGTCTGGAATAGCATTGACTTGATTTTGCTTTCAGTTGTTCAGGTCCTTCACAATTGTAAAAGCTTTCTTTGAGTTGTTCTTTTTTTTTTTTTTTTCCTTAAACACCACTGGATCTGTTGTTCAATCCATCCAGCTTCCCTCTGCATTTTCCTTTTCTTCACCGATTCACTGACAGCACTGTATTTCTCCTCCTCAGTCTTGTTTCTGTGATTTTTCATAAATTGGGCTTGTGCCCGTTTTTTGTGTGGATGCTTCATGTCATTACTTATCAATATTTCATCATACATTAAACTCTTGAATCTGTCTGGCTGACTATCAGTTTGTTACATGTCCTGATAAGAAGAATAAACATTGAAATACTAACATTTTCAAAATTTCTTTTTTGACGCTGCTGTAAATCTCTCTCTCTCTCTCTCTCAAATGTAACTTACCAAAGTGATACATGTAACTGTAAAAAGAGAAATACAATAACTTTTTCTTACATAAGTTTTAATAAGTAATTTTATTTTCTATACAGTAGTCTCCAGTCTTTTGCTCCTTCTTGCTTCCCTTTTTGTAAAATGAGTGCCGCAGAGTTCCTGTGTTCATAAAAAAAAAAGGGTGTTATTATGTGACTGAAATTGAGCTGGCTGCGGCACTTATCAGCCGAGCTGAACAACACTGAATGATTCTACGTCACCCTGATTGATCAGTCCCAGCTATTTAGCATTTGCGAGTTTTTATTGTAGTTTAGTCCATTACAGGCATGCATATATATATATATATATATAGATATATATATATATATATATATATATATATATATATATATATATATATATATATATATATATATATACAGCGTTTGAATTTGGATTTAGAAAACATGTGCTCACTACAAAATGTTTTGTGTTGTTTGCATGCTTTGAATACAAAACTGAATCTCATGTTTGGGTGCCACTGAATTTGTGAGAGAAACTGCTGATCATGTTACAACCGAAGCGCCTGAGTCGACACATTTTAAGGAGAATGAATCATGAACACAGCATCCTATGTCTGACAGAGAGTCAGCAACGCCAGCACATATGCTGCTACTCATGTTCTGCCAGAGTCAAAAGCAGTCCTCCGAGCAGCAGCATAAAAAAGCTGGCAGGCAGAGCGCTGTTTTAGCTCGCACAAACCCTGGCTTTGTGTGTTCAGCAATCTCCACCCATGGTTTCCAGCTGTTGCATGTCTCCCCCCCCTTCTCTGATTTAAAATGCCCACTAAAAAAACAAGCGTGAGAATATCGTTTACCTGGACCTTTCATACCCAAACTATGTGTTCAACAGAAGAGACTGAGCTCCGGTGCAGTGTCTCCTCTAAGCGGTTGCCTCATGATGACCTGATATTGATTGCAGCCTGGGAATTGCCTGTGACGTGGCTGCGACTGGACGGCACTGTGCGTGGCTCTGCAAGGGGAGAGTACCAGAGACAGATTGCAAATAATGCCTTTGAGGGGAGCACCAAAGATGACACAGGAAAAAAAAATGTTTCTCTCTCTCCTTTTTTTTTCCAAGAACTTTTCCTTTCATGTGTTTTACTCTCTCTCTCACTTTTTTCTTTGTAATTTTTTAAAACAGTAAAATATTGAGAACACACACACACACACACACACACACACACACAAACTTTGCATTTTGATCCTAACAAAAATTTTTAAAAATTACTCATTGATGGCAGAGTTGCAGGCAGGTCTTACAATACAAAACAAGAATAACATCAAGAAACATTTCCATAATTTACTAATATAACAAATCATTAATGAGATCATCAGTCTTTAAAAACAAGATATAATTCTACCATTTCATTCTTCAAGCACAACCAACCATGCCATAAACTGGATAAGAAAATTACTACAGAGTGAAATATCCAAACAACAATCATTTCATAATGGGAGAGAAGAATCAGCATTTGTCCTATTCCAAATGATGATTACATATACACTTTCACAAATCAAATATCCATCACAATGGAGAAAATTAGCAAGATTCATCTTAGAAGTCTCCTTTTTTCATCACAACAAAAGTATTTCTATGGACAGCACATACCCTACACTTTCAGAATAAGAAATACGTTTCCACACCGATTTTCTTTCCATGTGTTACATGGAAAACAGCAAACTCTGATGATACCATTTTAGAAAATGATACAAAAACAACTTGCATGATAAACTTGTTCTGTATAATTGAATTAGTTGATGTCTCCAAGGCAAAAAAAAAAATGCAAAAAAATATTAAACATAAACACACACACTACACAAATAGTAACCAAAAAATCAAGAGAAACAAGAAAATGATAAGAACAAGAGAAAAAGTAAGTAATATGTTCCCATCTACAAAAACAACTCTCTTCACTCCCTTCGTATCCCCACCTTCCACCCTCTCCTCAGCAAACAAAAATTTTTAACTTAGATATTCAACACACACCACACAAATTTATTGTTTCCTTTATGTCTGATGACTACATTTCAGCTAAACTCTGTATGGCAGTATTTATATCTTGCACTCACACATAACACACAAAAGAACTTTACTCTTCTGCAACAAACTTGTAAACAGATGAGTCATTTCTCCACTCCAACAGATCAGCAGACAGATTCATTATTTCACACAGACCCCTGAATAGCAAAAAAAAAAAAAAAAAAAAATCTTTTGTTATAGAAATATTTCAGATCAATAGAACTGTTGTTTAAGCAAGCACAAACATAGACAGACATACACTCCAAATGGATAATACCCCTAACACAAAACCAATGAACATAACTGACTGCTACATAGCACAGCCTGTGACTGCCACGCCACAGAACCTGATGCCTTCATATTCACCACCACATGGACAACACAGAGTGGAGAAAACTGTAGAGTTTTTACACATTACATGTCATCCACGTTCATGCCTAATCCACTTCATTTTTGATACAAACAAGATAATTGTTGACGAAGTCGTCTTAGATGGAAAAAACGCTGAATCAAGGCTCAAGGCCGCTGAAACTGGGCCATTCCTCGTTCATTGTTATGCAAAGTTTTGTACTGTGTGTTTACCACGCAGGAACATGAGACAGAGCTCGGGGGCCAGAATAGCTCAGTTGGTAGAGCATCGGACTTGTAATCTTGGGGTTGTGGGTTTGCATCTCCGCCAGGCCGTTTCGATGCACAGGGATTTTTTCTTCGGAGTTAACATTGGTTCTGACTCCATTCCCCATACAGTCCTTCGAATGAGACTGTAAACCGAGGTTCCATGCGTGAATGCACGCACAACATCTTGCACACACGTAAACTCCCATCACAACTTTTGGAAGAGAAGACCAGTTTGGCCGTTGGTATGGACGACATGTTACACATAGCACGCACCTTCCCCTAAGTTGGAGTATGGCTGCTTTAATGGCGGGCGGGATAAAAAAAAAAAAAAGGTCATACACACGCAAGTATCAGAATAACCAACATGATGATTGTGGACACTCTACGGAAAGAAGAACATGGATTATACATATATCTTTTTTATGTATGTATTTGCACATGCACATTTGCAGGTGTGGTGTGTATGTGTATGGTGTATGTAATATGTGTGTGTGTGTGTGTGTGTGTGTGTGTGTGTGTGTGTGTGTGTGTGTGTGTTCATGCTTCCAAATGCACTTTCAGTGTCTTGCTTCTTGTGATGTTGGACGCAGATTCTGATAATGATAGTGATAATTCACAAACCAATTTTCTTATTCAGCACACTCTTCCCCCATTTATTCAAAAGCAATACCAATCTCATACTACACAAACCCTACTCAATCACACCTCCCCATCCACCCGACCTCCACCAACACCACCACCACCACCACCTCCCCTTCCCCCCTCCCACACCATCATCAGGAGTCATAGGGCGGCAGGCCAAACTCCTGGGGCTGGAAGTGTTCTAGCGAGTCCAGCACCAGCTGAGCTTTGTCCTGCAGGGCACCGTGGTCCGCCCGGGGATCCGGCACCCACACCACCTGCATCCCCGCGGCGTGGCCCGCCTCTACTCCATTGGGGGCATCCTCAAACACCAGCACCTGGAGGTGGAAACACAGCTTGTGTGAAGCATAACAACGGACAGAGCTCTTTTCTAATACGGCTATTTATCTATGCTGTCTGGATGGATACATACTGGATGGATACAGGCATATCAATCTGCGCTGGTTTATGTACATGGGCATGCAATTTATGTATGAATGCAGAAGAAGAAAAATTTTTTCAAAATTTTTTTTCAAACACACACACACACACACACACACACACACACACACACATCAACATACATACCAATCACAACATACTTATGATTCTTAAGTCAAAGTGTATTAATTAACAGTTTTGGATTTTACGTCAGTGACTTACTTATTTTGTTGTTGTCAATGAATGAATGCCAACATTCAAAAATATCAATGAATTTTCTATAAAATAAAAAAAAAAAAAAGCCACTGCTGAGCGAGTCACAACAAAGGATACAGCTCTTTTCTAACACGGCTTGTGTGGGTCATAACAAAGGATACAGCTCTTTTCTAACACGGCTTGTGTGGGTCATAACAAAGGATACAGCTCTTTTCTAACACGGCTTGTGTGGGTCATAACAAAGGATACAGCTCTTTTCTAACACGGCTTGTGTGGGTCATAACAAAGGATACAGCTCTTTTCTTACATGGCTTCTGTGAGTCATAACAAAGGATACAGCTCTTTTCTAACACGGCTTGTGTGGGTCATAACAAAGGATACAGCTCTTTTCTAACACAGCTTGTGTGAGTCACAACAAAGGATACAGCTCTTTTCTTAAACGGCTTTGTGCGAGTCATAACAAAGGATACAGCTCTTTTCTAACATGGCTTGTGTGAGTCATAACAAAGGATACAACTCTTTTCTTACACGGCTTGTGTGAGTCATAACAAAGGATACAGCTCTTTTCTAACACGGCTTGTGTGAGTCGCAACAAAGGATACAGCTCTTCTCTAACACGCCTTCTGTGAGTCGCAACAACGGATACAGTTCTTGTCTAGCACTCAAGCTTCCTAGGACCCAAGAGACCACCATCAACCACAACAAAAAAAACGAAAATTGACAATCATGTGTGGTTAAAGGCAGTAAGGGTTGTGGAGTCTTGTGAAGGTTTCTTTCACGATGAACCGAATTGCCATGGCAACCACTTACCACCTTGGCAGGGGGCAGGCTGGGATAAGCAAAGAAGTGTCTTGTGATGGTTTGTTTCACAAGGAGTCAAAACGCCATGGCAACCGCTTGGCAGGGCAGGAGGTTGGTATGGGCGAAGAAGTATGTTGTGATGGCTTATTTTACAATGAAGCAAAACACCACGGCAACACAGTTGATGTATTGGGAAGGTCGGGGTTGGATATGGGTGACCTGTGTGTGTAGTGATTGTTCGCTCAGTGAGCCCCATTTCTCAGCGAGCCGCAATGCCGCTGTAACCACCTGACACACTTGCAGGGTGGGGGCGGAGGTTGGAAGGGTGGGGGGGGGGGGGGGGGGGGGGGGGGTGAAGTGGGGGGTGGGGGTTGATTAGAGAGTGTTTTTTGATGACTTCTACAACAGAACAAGACACATCAGCAAGACAAGAAAACCAAAACTTGGGAGACACGTATGAAGAAGTAGAGGGAATGGGGTGGTATGGTTTCCAGTGTCAGCAGCGATCTAACCAGAGCGACCAAGGCCTCAAAAGCACAAACAAAGTGCACCATTTTGACATTTCAAATGCAGCATTCCAAATTTACACATAGCACTGACTCATATGCAATGTCATCGAAGCTGTGGGGCGGATCACTTTTCTCGCTGATTTCTTCTGTAAAACTTTTATCTCTGTAGCATTCTCATTGTCTGACAAGTCAGATTCAATAGAAGTTTCAGTTGTACTTCGCTGCACACGTGACATGCTGGCAGACTGAGAAGATAGAAATATGGGCTTGTTATCACTTGGTTTGGACTCAACCTACAAAAACTGAAAACGGACAACAATGAGAGCAATCGATAAAGGCAGCAAAAGCGCAATCATCTTTGCAATTTTCCTTCAGCTATTTCTTCCCCTCCTCACTGAATGTTCCTATTTTTTTTTCCAACAAAATGTCTACAGTCTAAAGATCTACTTTGTTTTGGGCCTATTTAAGCTTTCACTATGCACAGAAGTGTTGTTTTTGTTTTTGTTTGTTTGCTCGTTTTTGTAGCATAGCATTTCATCACAGGCAGTAGCAGATCAGCATTGTCAACAAGTCTGGATGGCATTCCAATGATTTCCAGCAGCAAAAATGGAAAAGGAAATTATTTGGAAAAAAAACAGGAAATCAGCTGAAAAGGGAACAATGGACACGTCTGTGTTGTAGGAATTTTGTTCCCCAACGTTTTTCCTTTGAAACTGTCTCTTAGCATCCTCAATGTCTGACAACTGACATAGTCCCTCGACCCCCCCCCCCCCCCCCCCCCCCCCCCCCGCCCCGAACTTTGTCAGTTAAAGGTTTAAGTCAGGGGTTGAAACCCACAACAAACACTCAGCACCACCTCAACAAAACACGCCACACTTTCCCTAGTGCAAGCCGATCAACAAACACACCCCTCTCACATTTTCTGGCTGGGGGTTGCGCGGCAAATCTTGATGCGGCAACGAGGAAACACTCGGGCGCTGGCTTCCCACGCTTCACTTCCGGATCGCTGCTGTTCAGCACTGCGTGAAGGAAGAGGCTGAAGAAGTCCTTGTGGTTCTTCGTCTTCAGCTCAAAGCCCTG
Source organism: Conus betulinus (assembly GCA_016801955.1). Lineage (NCBI taxonomy): Eukaryota > Metazoa > Mollusca > Gastropoda > Neogastropoda > Conidae > Conus > Conus betulinus. The sequence continues at coordinate 317,388 of JADBJO010002219.1, forward strand.
TTGGTCCGAGCCCGTGGCGATAGCCATGGGGATGTTGTGCTTATGGAGATGCCTGACCAATTTCTCTGCTCCTGCCATCCAAATGAGAAATGAATATTGGATTTTTATTTTCAGGAAAAACAACATTGAAAAAAAGACAGAAACCCAGGCAGACTTGTATATACATGCATACAACATTTAACCAAGGCAGCTGTGGCTGTGGATGGGGTGTCGGAATAAGCAGCATAGGTGCACTGCCTCTGAGGTGGCGTAGAGGTTAGGACAGCAAAAAAAAAAAGGAAAAAAAAAAAAAAAAAAAAAAAAAAAAAAACCATTAACCAAGGCAGGAGATTTGTACATACATGCATATAAACATTTAACGAAGGCACGAGACTTGAACATACATACATATAAACATTAACCAAGAAAGGAGACTTGTACGTATATGCATAAACATTTAAGTTCATCAGGAATTGTACCTATATGCATATAAACATTTATGTTCATCAGGATTCTGTAATACTGCTGGTAAAATTAAAGAGTATCACTGTGCTACAATAGCTTAGCACTGACAATATTTTCAAGAAAGCATGAACTGAACAGTGTCCAGTGCACTCTTCTATAAGAGTTTTTTTTTTTTTTTTAAAAGGGTTATAAATGATTTATGGTGCTGTGATTTGTCACAATGTTTTTGGTTAGACTTATTATTTTTAGTCTAACTTAGTAAAATTTGTGGAACTTGGAAATGCTGATCACACTTAATATATCTGATCACTACTTTATTTACATAAATATGGGATAAACACGATCAGGTCCAGTACTTCACACCTTCTCAAAGACTAAAACACCAAATTATGAATGATGAAATGATATTCATTTACCAAAAAAATGAGAAGCAAATACAGAATCCTAATTAAAGAAATTATATCCTCACCAGCACCTTGTGAACAATGCAGTCCAATAAAAATCATGATGTAACATGCATGCTTTTTTGCTGATGTATCATTCTTGGTTCCCATTTTGCCTTTGCTAAGTTTACAGTATCCATGATGAAAAACCCACCTTGTTCACACTGAGGGACTATCTGATGACTATAGCAATGATCAACAGACCACCTTGTTCACATTGAGGGACTGTCTGATGACTACAGCACTGATCAACAGACCACCTTGTTCACATTGAGAGAAGACCTGATGACTATAGCAATGATCAACAGACCACCTTGTTCACATTGAGGGACTGTCTGATGACTATAGCACTGATCCACAAACCACCCTATTCACACTGAGAGAAGATCTACCTCACTGCCACCCACTTACCTGGTGCTTGGGCACTTACCTGGTACTCGGGCAAAGGACACACAGTACGGTAAAAACAGAAGAACAAACAGACACCACAGAAAAACAACATCAAACCACACTCTAGGTACTGAAAGGTTATTTCTGATGTGGTTTTGTTTGCTTTTTCACCGACGATGAAAACATAAAAATTTACATTGTAGCCTAATGAGGTTCAAAATTCTCAATGGGTCATCTTTGAGGTTTGCTGCGGGCTCAGTTGGGAAGACTGGGACCACACAGTCGAGTTTCATCCACTTAATGGATGCGTTTCTGAGAGTGTTGCTCAAATTTCCTGACCAACACTGCAGGTGTCTGTATTTCTCGGGCCTGGTTGACGCCGGGATATATTATGAAAGGAAGCATAGAGTACAGCCCTGTCATGTAGTCTCAGACCGAAATGGAAATCCGTAGCATCATCTTAATCATCCTCCTCATTCTCATCGATCAGCATTAAAAAAAAAAAAAAAGTCTCAAATTCTGTGGCCCTTCATGCCCTGCTCTCATGGTGACCTCAGTTTCGATGTCCTCTCCACGTCTGTGGCCTTGGTTTGTTCCGTCCGGGTCACCGGTATTGGCGAGTCCATGGGGGACTGTCGTTGGACGGACGTGGTGGCGCCCTCCAGAGGGAAAGCTCACTCACGCCAGCTCCGCGACTAAGCAATTATTGTCGTCAGTAGGGGGCTTAGTAGGTGGTGTCCTGCGTATGTTAGATCAGAACAGGCGCCACTGAACACCACTGAAGTGACTCGGCAGCAGTGCAGTGTCTCCTCCGGTGGGTTGCCTCTTGACGACTTGATATTGACTGCTCCCTGTGTATTGCCGGTGCCGGGGCTGCGGGCGGGGCCGGCTGGGCTGTGGCTGTGGACAGCAAAAAAAAAAAAAAAAAAAAAAAAAAAATCCTCCATGGGGTCTTCTTCGAGATCCTGAACACAGTTATTTGGCAGTGTGTACTGAATATCAATCTGTTAAAAAGATCCAAATCTTCACTGCCACTTATTTACAAACCCCTCATGAATCGTTCGATCACCCATATTTCATGTGAGTGAAATGGAAGAGATGGTGACGGATATCATACTACCACATCAGCCAACACAGTTTCAGCCAACAGAACTTGCCAACTGCCACAGCTTGCAAGAGTTTGACTTGGAACAGTACATGACGCCCAAAACGCATTAACATGTTTTTGCATAACTTTCACCTCCCTCGATTCAACAAACAGAAGAACGTACAATATGCAAACCCGATACCTTACGGTTCTTCAGTCATGTGGCCGTCAGAGAGAGAACTCACGAACCAATATGGCAATAGCACAGGAAAACAATGGCCCTTTCTGACATTCACTGTACGCAGGGTAAACAGAGACCTGGACTCACCTGGCATGAGGGGGGCGCTGGGGAAAAGCTCTTTCAGCCGTTTCTTGCATTGGCTCAGGTACTCTTCCACAGTCATAGGCAACTGCAGCATGTCTGAAAATGGATACACAGGCACGTACATAGTGAAAGCCTACACATATATTTTTGTGTACACACATGCTTCTTCAGTTCTAGCTAAACGTTATCCTGTTGACAAAAGTATTTTTCTTGCATTTCTTTTACGTATATTCAATTTTTCTACCACTTTGCCAGTTTAATAAAGAAAAGAAAAAAGGTAGGTCAACACATACACGCACACACGCACGCACACACATGCGTATGCTCGCACACACACACACACACACACACACACACACACACACACACACACACACACACACACACATGCACACACACACACACACACACACACACACACACACACACACAGAGTCCTAAATAAAGAACTGTCCTCCATGTCATTTGTTCAAGAAAGAAAAAGGGGAGACAAGAGTAACAACCTGAAAGGTAGTTCTTGGTGTGCAATTGGCCACAGAAAGAGAAGAAACAGAAGTGACTGTGTGCTGTCTGGTGGAAATGTAAGATGGCCTGGTTGGGCATCTCAACACAACAGCATTATCACACACACACACACACACACACACACACAAACACAGAGAGAGAGACACACACACACACACACATCCAGACACAGAGACACACACACATACGGGGACACACACACACACACACACACACACACACACACACACACACACACACACACCTGAGCATGCTTTGCAGGTTCCTGACACACTCAGAACTTGCTTGAGACAGACAGAGACAAGCGAGAGAGACAGAGAGGTGCTGACCAATGATGACTTCGGCGGCCCTGACCTCTGTCTGCCCCATCTGCCGGGCTTTCACTTCCCAGGTGAACTCTTTGCCATATTTTGCACACACCTCCCCAATCACCCGGCTGTAGATGCTCTCTGTGTCTGCATACAGAAAAGAAGCGAGTACACATTAAGCCAAACATAGCAAAGCTGAGGGCAGTGACAAACTCTCTCCACATATGCAACTGAATTATAGGACAACACACACCCAGTAGTTTCCGTCCCAAAACATGTTTTTTTGTTCATGCAAAATGCAAATTCTGTCAGCTTTTCCTTTTTTTCTTTTTTTCTTTTTTTCGTTGATAATCTGAAATATTCCCGGTGTCAAGTTTTACTTTGCATCAAAGTTTTTTGTGTGTTTTTCTAGTAAGGACAGGAGGATGTTTGTGAGAAAATGTGTCAGGGACCGCAATGTTGCTGCAGAAAGTATGTGTTTGTTACTGAAAAAATCTATGGTTGAAAGTTTGACTGAAGCTAAAGTTCTTATCATAAGTTTGCTGTGAACACTGAAAGAGTTCTGAACTGTCATTCTTACATTAAGGTCAGTGTGTGATACATCAACAATGAGTAGTGCATCTGTTTATTTGTCTCATCAACATTTCTATGTGGAGATACATAACACAAGGGGAGTGGGGGGGGGGGGGGGGGGGGGGGGGGGGTTGACAAAACGTGTGAGCAACCACAAGTCAACAATTGGCTTCTGATTGAGATAAACGAACTCAAAGAAGCAAACCTTTCTTTTAATTTCATAGTGATATCAGGCGGCCTTTCTTTACCTGTCATGAAATGTTTTGCTTCACACAAGTGTATATTATAGCCCCAATTTGGCATTTGCTTGCAGATATTTCTGTCACTGTGACAGTTAGGAAATTGTTCGTTTTGCCTGGAACAGATGCTAGTAAGATGCAAAAAATTAAAAACAAGAACAAAACATAAATACATATAGCAAATTTATTTGAATACTCGGGTCTCTCTACAGTCAATAACAGGGGACATTGGTAAGCCGAGTACAACATCTCAATTGGTTGTTAATGTTATTTTACAAAACTGGCATGTTCATGCCCTGGCTTTCCTGTAGGTACCTGATCAAAGTACCTAACTCTGCAGTCTCACCAATCCATCTAAAGCGGCGTTGAAGTAGTTCTACATAGAGGAACAGGAGGAAGCATGGCTCCATCTAACTGAACTATTATTTATTATCATTATTATGAATACTGATATAGCGCCTATCCTTGGTTAGAGACCAAGCTCTAAGCACTTTACTATCCACACTTGTTTACACATGGGATGCCTACCTGGGTAGTGCCGCCTGAAGAGCTGCCAGATGGCGCTTCATTCAGTCGTTTCCCATGCCATCCGGTCAATATTGTTAAATGTTGTTCACTCAGTTTCCTTACTTTCCTCCATTCTTTCCATTTGTCACGCAGGGTGCATGCTATATCATCCATACCAACGGCCAAAATGACCTTCTCTTTTGAAAGTTGGTAATGGGATTTTAAGTGTGTGCAAGATGTTATGCGTGCATTCACACATGGAACTTCAGTTTATAGTCTCATTCAAAGGAATGTATGGAAAATGGAGTCAGAACCAATGTTATCTCTGAGGAAAAAATCCCCCTGTACCAAAACAGCCCAGCAGAGATTCAAACCCGGAACCCCAGGATCACCAATTACAAGTCCAGTGCTCTACCACTGAGCTATATCCCCCCCCCCCCCCCCCCCCCCCCCACACTCCCCCTTGCAATGCCTTATTTTTATTGACACTGTGTCTCAAAGACACATTCTGGCAAATTGCCTGCCTGCCTCCTTGTCCGTCTGACCCCACAGAAGAATCCGCCATGACAACACTTGCAATGTATAAATGACTTGTTACACATTCTTAAGGGGGTAAGAACTGACTTGGAGCTAAAGCGAATGACAGGCTGCGGCAGTGCTGATGCAGTTCATACAAATTACAATGGGCTTCAAGAATTTAGATACAGGCATCATTACACTAGAGAGACTGGCCCTTTCTTGATACCATGGAAACCAAATCACTTCAAAGATCATTCTGAAAACAGGGTGCACAGTGCTGATGTTCCTATACCACAACTGATTCTTTAAGGATGCTAATTCTTTGGGATTCTCATGAAGTAAAACAAATACATGAATTTCTAGAATGAGCATATTCCTAAAACATTCTGGAATATTTTTTAATTGTTATTTTCATGACCCAATACAAGTAGTAGACAATTTTGACATTTGGAAAATCATTAGTTTTGCCAGAAATGGATGCCAGCAAGAGAAAAAAAAAAGAGGGGGGGGGGGGGGGAGGGGTGCCAGAAAAAAAAATAAAAAAAACAAAGAGAGGGAGGGATTGAGAGGGAGGGAGGGAGGGAGAGACAGAGACAGAGATGGGACTGACAGACGGACAGACAGAGTCAAAAAGAGAGAGACAGACAGAGAGAGAGAGAGAGATACACAGATTGACAGAGACTGAGTGAAAACTGATTTCACAAATGTCTGCACATGTACACACTGAAGAGATTGCCAAGTGGATGGATACACAGACACCATTTACTTCAATTTTACACATGCTTGCTGCAATGTACAAATTTACAGATCTATGAAAGCCAAAACATCTGATCTCCTACAGTTAAAGGTCTATACTCAAAACATCTGATCCTACGGCTAAAGGTCTATACTCAAAACATCTGATCCTACGGCTAAAGGTCTATACTCAAAACATCTTATCCTACGGCTAAAGGTCTATACTCAAAACATCTGACCCTGCCTACAAAAGGAAAGAAACATCAACGTGAACAGTCAGAGAAATCTGAAAATCCTGCTGGGCTATTTACCTACCCCTGCTGTACACCCAGTAAGAAGGTTTGTTGGCTTGGTCAAACTTAAGGCACCCTACCATTCAGAAGGCTCAGGCTTGAATCCAAGTGTGGGGAAAATAAAGGGGGGGGGGGGGGGGAGTTGGGGAGTTAGAAAGGGGAAAAGGGTGCAAGGACGTGAAAGGGGGTGTGTGAAAGTGAGAGTGGGATAAGAGGGGTAGGGGTGAACGGGGAGAGCAAGGTAACAGCAAAACATTAGTCTGGTACAGTAACCTCCTAACTTCTTTCAGTTAAAGGCTGAAACACTTGCATGAGGGCAGCATCTTCTCTGGTGACTTTCTGCTGTCTTAGTGTCTAACTCTCTCCTAGAGTTTCATCCGACTGGAAATACACATAACCAGTCCATTCGTACATACACTAGCACATAATCTCTCTCTCTCTCTCTCTCTGTCACAGGCACACACATACACACACACACGCACGCACGCACGCACACACACACACATGACTGAGTGAGAGAGAGTCTTAATAACAAATTTTCCTATTACTTGGTTATCTTCTACAGAGATTGAAAGAAGGTTTACACCATTGATCTGGGGCACATTTAAACGTAACGTTGTTTCATGATATTAACAGTGTACGGACCCCCGGTTTAAAACCTGGTTTCGATATCTGAACGACCGGAATTGGCGAAAGGCCGACTTGTCTTCCCACCCATCCATGTCACCTATCGTTCTACATCGTCAGATCTCCGATCTATACACGTGGGAGGTCCGACTACGCTTCAAAAGCACAAACAGGTAAAGTTCTGAAAAGTGATATCTCAGAACAACCATGAGCACGATAAAGTTTGCAAAAACTTGCAATATTTTTGTTTTTAAAACAACTTACCTAGTAAAAGGCCATCTACATCAAAATATAACATGCGTAATCTTCGGACGCGTCACTGCCATTTTCGCTTTTTCTACACAGGATGTCACCTGTGACTCGGCCTATGGCCATACTTAATTAACAATAAGGTACTTAAGGTACTCGTATTTCTGTCGAATGTCTGAAAACACACACACACACACACACACACACACACACACACACACACACACACCACGTAGTTTAAAAAATCTGCTGTGATGTTGTACCAGTTATAGTAATTCACAGAATGACACAAATAACAAGAAACAGCTCAACGATACGAAAAACTGGGAAAATAATCTGTTTCCTTCGAAAAGGCCACAAAGCTGAGAGAAAAAAGTCGGAGCTATCATAGAGATGGTGGTGGTGGTGGTGGGGGGGGGGGGGGGGGGGGGGGGGGGGAGGACATATCTATGGAGCTATATACATTTAATCGCCGTTCAATCTGATTCTTTTCCTTCTTTTCCTTTCGTTTGCCGTGACATTCGTGGCTCTCTTTCTGAGATGAACTTGGCGGTCGCGTGGAAATCTCTGAGGCGTCCCCTCGGCTTCCGATGACGTGTTGTCGCCCATTGATCTGGCTGTTCTGTCTCTCAGGTCTGTGTGCAGTATGCAGTCCAGCAGGGTATGCTGTGGCTTGCTGCTCCAACTGCACGTGCACTGCAGTGTGGAAAAGGAACCATCTTGATCAGCTGTTCATGGTGGATATAGCTATGAAGTCTCAGCTGCATGTCTTGCGCAAAGCCTGATGATGATGGCATGGTACCTCTTCGTGACTTCTGTCTCCTTATGTTCTTGATCAGGGCCTTCTGCTTCTGAATGGTGGCAAGTCATTGTGGCCGTGATACCACAAAGGGAAAGTATCAACTGCAGCAGGCCTGATCCAGATTTGTGTTTAACAACGTATCCCAAAACATAGCATCCAGGATCAACAATGCATCTGTGAAGATGACGACTTGTTGGCATTTCCTCTTGGAAGCAACCATCAGATATCTCCACGACTGCTGATAGAGCTTCGACTTCTACATTGAGGTTAGAATACTTCGCGAAAGTATCTACAATACTGGCCATACATTTAGAAACAATATCACTCTGAGAGAGTCTATGAGTCAGGGCTGTTCAATACTTCATGATACATATATGCAGTTTATGTTATGTACCACAAAGACACATGCTTGCTAAACACACGTTAAACAACTCTGGCCATCTCTTCCACTGACTGCCGTACTGTAACCTTTTATGTTCATTTGCAGACCCCCTATACTGAAGTTTGATTCCAGTATGCAAACGTGCAAACTTGTCAGTTAAGAGATGGAACCCGATAAGATAAGATTCTGTATTTACTAGGAAATAAAGAAGCATCAGTTTGCTTGCTTTTAACCGCCAGGCCACGCCCCGAGTGTGGACCAGAGTGTGAAAATAATGTACTGCATGAAAAACATGGGTTATGCAATGATAATGCAAACTAAGTCAATGACAAGAGAGGGAGGAGGGAGAGAAGGGGTTTAGTGAGGCACATAGATACCATATGAAATCACAGTAAGCTTCTTAAAGGAGCCAGAATGAATTGAGAGAGACTGGTTGATTAATTGACTGATGATCTTTATTCCCAAGGGAAACAGATAAGCAAGGAGACGCTTTTTTTCCAGTTGGCTTTTGTCTCAGTTCAGAGATAAAGGATATTAACACAGAACACACACACACACACACACACACACACACACACACACACACACACAGAGAGAGAGAGAGAGAGAGAGAGAGAGAGAGAGAGAGAGAGAGAGAGATTAACTGTGGAGTGTGAAAATCTTATGTAAATATAAACTTCCGGTCAACTTTCTGTTTTGCAGACGAGGTAAAAAGACCCAAAGCGAGAGTCCTTTTGCTGGGTAAGTTTTAATATATCAGCAACACGGGAATAAACTGGCAATAACCGCATTTAGTGTCGTGTACTTCTCTGTGTGATGTACAGAAAAGCAACGTTCACCAAGAAGCATATCCAAGGATACACATGCAAGTTTGAGAAAGTTGTTTTCTGTACTTCAAGCAAAAGAGTGCGTGGGGGTAAATTAATTGGTATTTCCAAATATACTGGAAACGGGGGAGGGGGTGGGGGGAGGGAGAAAGAGAGAGAGTTCATCGGAACAGAGACGACGATGCCATTTAGGGCGTAGAACATGTGTTAAAATCTTGTAGTTTTTCCGCTACAAGCTCATGAATACATGCTGAAATCCATGTGCTAGATTAGTGAATAACATTATTATTAACTGAAACTGAAGCTTTCGTTTGATAATAATGATGACAGAAAAGCGATAAAACAGGTTTTACAAAACCACACTTGAACAGAATTGCAAGCTGCTGCTGCTGCTTCATTTTTTTGTACTCTCAGTCAGGTGACTGACCATATGCAGTCACATGTGCAGTGACCTTGCCGTCCATTCAACTGACTGTCAGATCTGCAGTGTGTGGGTTTCATCTCCTTACCATCTTATGATTGTTATTCCATCATCTTGGTGGTTGCACCTACAAAAGAAAAAAATATTGTCAGGGCTCAAAATACCCAACCGTCGGAAATCAACGTTTCCAGAAAAAACTTGTCATTACTTGTATACCACGATACATGCATGGTACAATCTAATGAATGATTACATGCAGGTCGTGTAATTTTGTAAAGCGCCTTGAGCAGATGTGTAGAATGTGCGCTCCACAAATGTTTGATTTTATTGTTATCATTTATGGTAATTCATAGCCATGCGAAGTGGATGCAGGTGAAAAACTGTGTAAAGGGTACAGGAACAACAGACTGTGATCTTTTTTCTTCCATGACTTACCATCTTCTGCCATTACTCCTCTCAGTTGTCAAACAATCCGTTTTCACCATCACCAGTATTATTATTGTTACTATTATTATTATTATCATTGTGATTATTATCATTATTGTCAGTGATATTCCTTGTAACTAAAGCCTGCTTTTTTTTTTTTTCTTTAAACCACAAATTCTAATGTAACTGATTTTATAATATTAATAATTAAAGAGAGCTGTAATACCTGTACAGGCTTATCTCAAATCAATAACCTGTAACATGTGCAATGGGAAATAGCACTGCAATCTGTGGAAAGCAAGTTCAGCACCCTGAGCTGTCAGAATATGGCATACTGGTAAACATATGCGGTCCCCCGACACTGCACAACCAGTCTCTGTTGTCCTCCCAGGTTTGGCTGGATCAGTGAAGAAAGGGAAAAACAAAGGAGGCTGGGTCTTGTTCCAGATGCGTGGGAAAACATGACGTCAAATCAGTTGTCCAGTGCGCCACTGTGTTCTAGTGATGAGAGAGGGGAGAGCCTAGTGATGACCGAGGTCATCACCAGTCGCAGGGTGTTCTGGTGCCTCCTGTCTCCCAGCCATTATTGGATGGCATTGGTTTGGATTTGACCACTGCCAGCCTGGATGGTGCCACAAGAAGGCAGCAAGGTGGGAATGGAGAGAGTGAGTATCGAACAGGAAGGGGGAGGGAGGGAGGTGTTTGTGTGGGTGTTTGTGTGTGTGTGTGTGTATGTGTGTGTGTGTGAGCGCATGACCTTTTTTATTTATGGCGTACTTGTGTTTGTGCATGTGTGTTTCTGTCGACGGAGTTGTGTTTGTTTTATACTATCGTATATTGTTAACATTCCAGGATGGGGAAAGTGGACATAAATGGGTAAATGGGCTTTTTGTTATTAAAAAGAAAAAAATTTCTGCTTCGCATTGGCTTTCAACAGTGAGAAGGTCATGGCGTTAAGGGAAAGCAGTTCATGCATGCTGCATTCCCCTGGCTGGTTTTCGTCAACTGTGTTTTGATCAGTCAGCTCTGACCTTGTTGGTAGCAGCATATTTTGTCATCACTGAGAAACATGAACATAATTTATAAGCTTTCTTCCTCAGACATCCTCTTACATCAGGTGCCAGGTTGGCTCCCTAGGTTCATCATGCACCAAATTTTCAGTCAAGTGTGGGGGGGGATTCGAACCATGCTGGTGCCCAACATGAAATTGACTGTTTTCTGAATGTCTTGTCATCATGGTGGTGTTGTGCAGTGTAAGATAGGCCCCTGTCTCCCATTCTCCATGGATGGTCATTGCTGACATCACCATTGAGGATGTTTGACCTGAATGGGACAAACCACCTCACATCCTTCACCTTTGACATGTTTGTGTGACCAGTGGCCACAGGGGATCAAACACCATTCAGTATGTTTTGTACCTACAGAAGTCAAACTGACAGGACCAATCACTGGTGAGATTTTCAGGACGTTGACTGGTGCAGAGGATATTTCCTTTTTCTTTTTTTTTTTTTTTTCTTTTCTTTTTTTTTTTTTTCTCGCCTGGTTGCTCTATATACTTGAAATCAAGCA
>JADBJO010002219.1:331578-356712 GCA_016801955.1 Conus betulinus
TTCCTGTTCTATTCAGTGTTATGGCAAATGGCATTACAGTGACTAGCCACTTATTCCATCTTTGAAATTACGTTGTGTGGGGCTTGCTGTAGGAATATATATTAAAGTTTTACTACTTTTAGAAGCTTTTAAAGGAGAAACTGAAAACATGAAGAATATGTTACATCGGCTTGTGTGTGATCCCTTTATTGTAAATGTGGGGTGTCTTTCTTTGCTATAAATGGACTTGTTAAAGTTCTGCAAGTAGCAGAGTAATGAAAATTTCCACACTTTACATTTATAATCTATTTTTGTTGGTAAGCAGTTTGATTTTGTGTTTGTAGAAAATATGGAACATTCAGTTTTGTATATTGTATTTTTTTTGTTTTGTTTTTGTTTTACCTTTGTTTTTGTTTGTTTCCTTCGTTGTTTTGTTGTTGTGTTTTTTTTTCTTTTCTTTTCTTCTCTGTCTTTCACTTTTTTCTGTCTGTTCTCCCTTCCCTCTGTTTTGTGCTTCCTTCCATTCGTGCTTTTCTCCTCTCCCTTCCCTTTCTTCTTCCATCCACTCTTTTGTCTCCTAGTCATAATCATCCCTGTTTTTTTTTTTTTTCCCCTCATCCCCTCACCCTCCTTCCTCGCTTGGTCTCTCTGTCTCTTTCTCTGTACCACCCCACCCCCCTCTGTCTCTCTCTGTCTCTCTCTGTCTCTTTCTCTGTACCACCCCATCCCCCTCTGTCTCTCTCTGTCTCTCTCTGTCTCTTTCTCTGTACCACCCCACCCCCCTCTTGTCTCTCTCTGTCTCTCACCATCTCTTGCTCACTCTCTGCCTCACTCGCTGTCTTTGTCTCTGTCCCTGTCTCTGTCACTGTCTGATGTGTTTTTTCAGGCGTACAATCTGGTAGTCCACCAGCGTGGCCACTCTGGGGAAAAGCCTCACAGCTGCCCTACGTGTGTGGTAAGATGTTCACGCAGTCAGGGACATACCACGAGCACCTTCGTCGGCACTCGGGAGCTCAGCCATTCAGCTGCGATGTCTGCGGTGCCAGATTTTCTCGTAAATACAGCCTCACCATCCATAGGTGAGATCTGCAAATTTTCATCTTTTTTGTTGTTGTTTTTTTTTTTGTTCTAAACACAGCGATTCATGAAACAAATGTGTATTGTGAGTGAAAAGTTGCAAAGATTGATTTTTGCAATACCAAATGTGTGTTGAAATATTCAATGTTTATGCAAATAAAATCACACACACAAGGTCGACAGTCTGTGACAATTACATTTCCTTTATGAGATAGATAGTTTGACCATGAAATTAAAATATGGATGGATGGATGGGATGGATGGATGGATGGGTGGGTGGGTGGATGGATGGATGGATGGATGTCGCCACTTTTGCAAAGGCAAAGCTGTTCATTATATTCATAGCATGCTTCATTTCCAAGACCTGTTCACATTTCATTTCCAAGACCTGTTCACATTTCACCTGTTTTAAGGACTAATATATATCGATCGATCGATTGATCGATCGATCGATATATATTAGTCCCCAGGCAGTCCCATCAGCAAATCCCACAAACTGAACCATTTATTTGCAAAGGCAAAGCTGTTCATTATATTAAGTTTGGTGTAGTTTTGTGTGTGTGTGTGTGTGTGTTTTTTTAATGTGCAATGGAACCTGATGAAATACAAAGCAACGATGACTATCACCGTCGTTATGATGGAAGTGGCGATATGCTGACGTTATCATCATCGGAGAAAATAGAAGAAAACGGTTGTTTTTCTTCTTTTAAAGAAGTCTGATGAGCAGTCATATATATGCATTAATGAACAAGTTATAGTTTGTCATTGAGCATTTATTGTGTTCATTTGCTGTTAGTTACAGCTGGATGGTTAGTTCATCAAGTTTAGTTATAGTTTGTTATCAGCCATTTATCAAGCCGCTTTTTATCGGTCATTTATCTGTTGAATGGTCTGTAAACCAGTGATGCAATAGACCAGTCAGTTTGAAACTGAATAATAGTGTTGTAAACTTGCATGATTTATTGATTTATTCATCTTGTAATCACAAGGTTTGGGAATGGTGTAAACACACAGGCTGTCAGAGAATTGCAGCTCTTTGTGTGCAGCGCTGAATAGCCCATAGCCTACAGAGCAAGCTCGATACTTTTTTTTTTTTTTTCTTTAAGAAAGCAATGAGCTGTGGGAGGGACTCAGTGTACAAACAAACTTCAGGACTCCCTAGCTCAGTCAGCTTCCCGACAGCCTCACAGTGCTGGTAGATTGGTGGATGATTTCATGTATGGAGGTCCCCTTTGAAGTAACACCGTAGAGACGTTCTTTTCCGCTGGTGAAGTTTAGATCCCATTTGTGCTTGGATCTAGAGCTAGGCCACCTCCACAGTAAATGCAGTGATGTGTCTTATATCAGCGCGCCAGAGCGTAATCATGGAATAGACAGAGAGGGAAAACACCATAATGAGGTTATCTGAGAATGAAACATAGACAGGGGGAAAAGACCGTGGTAAAGTTATCTGAGAATGAGACATAGACAGGGGAAAAGACCATGGTGAAGTTATCTGAGAATGAGACATAGACAGGGGCAAAGACCGTGGTAAAGTTATATGAGAATGAGACATAGACATGGGCAAAGACCATGGTGAAGTTATCTGAGAATGAGACATAGACAGGGATCATGGTAAAGGTATCTGAGAATGAGACATAGACAGGAACAAAAGTTCATGGTAAAGTTATCTGAGAATGAGACATAGACAGGAACAAAAGTTCATGGTAAAGTTATCTGAGAATGAGACATAGACAGGGGCAAAAGATCATGGTTAAGTTATCTGAGAATGAGACATAGACAGGGGCAAAAGATCATGGTTAAGTTATCTGAGAATGAGACATAGACAGGGGAAAGACCATGGTAAAGTTATCTGAGAATGAGACATAGACAGGAACAAAAGTTCATGGTAAAGTTATCTGAGAATGAGACATAGCCAGGGGGAAGGACCATGGTAAAGTTATATGAGAATGAGGCATAGACAGGGGGAAAGACCATGGTAAAGTTATCTGAAAATAAGCGATAGACGGGGGGGAAACACCATGGTAAAGTTATCTGAAAATAAGCGATAGACAGGGGGTAAACACATGGTAAAGGATCTGAAAATAAGATATAGACAGGAGGGAACACTATGATGAAGTCATCTGAGAATGCAACAATAGACAAGGGGAAATTCTACAGTGAAATTTTCTCAAAATGAGAAAGCACGTGCCGACAACAGACTTGGTCCTTTCATGCCTTCCATCATCTATTGACAACAGCTTCAAAGACGCTTTCATTTTCATTATGTTATGAACATGACATTCTTCCTTTACTTCCTTTCTTTCCTTCTTTTATTTATTTCCTCTTTATTCTTTCTTATTCTTTTCTTTTCATTACCTCCTTCCCTACCCTCATTTTTTTTTTTGCTATGTTTGTAATCTTTTCTCTATTCTTTTTCTCAGAAAGTCTTATCTTCTTTCTTTCCAGAAGGGTGCATGCCTCAGAGAGACCTTACAAATGTAAGGGTGTGTCTGGCAGCATTTCTGGACAGCAGCGCTCTCAGACGGCACTCACGAAGACACTCAGGTCAGCAGGAGTTTTGTCTCCAACGGCAGGCCATACTTTGGCTTAGGGTTGCCCTTTTCAGCCCTCCACTTGTAACTTGCCTTTGAAAGAGAGCTTTCATCTCATTTATCTAAACTGAAATAGTTGAAATAGGCCGACGTGTGTGTGTGTGTGTGTGTGTGTATTTGAGTGTTTGTAGAGCATCATTATGGTGTGTTTTGATTCAGTTTGCTTTGATCTTTCATGGAAAGAAAACGGTATGGAGAGAAAATGTGTTTGAATGCGAGTCTGAAACCTTATGAGGTGTGGAGGGGCCCTAAACTCAAGTTTTGCCTGAATTTTTGTAAAATCACTGTCAAGATTCATTAAATTAGAAAAGAAAAAGAATGTGTGGTCATCTTTGTGTATGTGTTCATAATGTGATGTTGTCTTCAATGTTGCCTTTTTATTTACTGATGGTTTTTTTGTGTTGCTGCTATAGTTATTGGTTGGTGTCATGACAAAGACGTTGTTGTTATACATGAAGTTGTTAAGTCTTGTTTTTTTTTTTGTTATAATGATGTTGATACTGTGTTGTTGCTATTGTTGTTGCTTTTGATGATGGAGCTGTTTTTGTTGTTGTTGAACTTGCTGATGATGATAATGTTGTTGTCAGTGTGGTTGTGCTTGTTATTGATGGTGATGCTGATTTCGTGCTGTCATTGTTGTGCACTTGTTATCTATGTTAATGTTGTTGTGCTTTGAGTTGCCCCTTTTTTTTTGTTGTTGCTACCTGTGTTGTTGCTGCACTTGTTATTCATGACAGTGTCTTGCTTTTTTTCTTTATGGTGCTGCTTGGTACCAGACAAGTTTTTTTGTTGTTGTGTTTTTTTTTAATAAAGTGTTTTGAGGAAAGCTCCTGGGATGACTTGAAGGTGAAACCAGTGCCTGGTCTCACTGTCACAGACCAGTGAAGAAGTGACAGGATTAGGTGTGGGCAGAACTATTCTGTGTGTGTGTAGATTGAATGCTGTTTTTTAGTTCAGTTCCCTTGGATTGTGAAGACGTTAAGACTGAGCCATTGATTGGTTGATCAGTTCACTGATTGCAAATAGTGTGTGTGTGTGTGTGTGTGTGTGTGTGTGTGTGTGTGTGTGTGTGTGTGTGTGTGTGTGTGTGTGTGTGTGTACACAGTGAGTTGTGAAGGAAGTAAGTACTTTCAGTTTCATCAAGGAGGCGTCACTGCGTGTGGACTAGTCCATATACGCTACACCACATCCGCTAAATCTTGAGACCACACTACACATGATTTTAAGCTGATGGATAAAATGTAGTAGTTACATGTCTGGATGAATGAAGGTCTGACTGATGTGCGGAAGTGCAGTGAGCAGTTTTCAACTTGGATCGAGCTATACAAATACTTCTTAATATTAGGAGGAGGAGGAGATGGAAGATGGTTGTTGTTGCTGTTATCATTATTATTGTTAATTTTATTATTATCATAGAATTATTATTATTATTATTATTATTATTAATATTATTATTATTATTATTGTTAATATTATTATCATCATCATTATTATTGTTGTTATTATTTTTTTTTATTATATTATTATTACCATTATCAGTACACCTACAAGGTCAACGATGTCCAGGGATGACTGCCCCTAGTAGCAAGGTGTGCTGATGAGGTCTTGCCCCTGGCACTAGAGACTTGACTGTCAAATGTAGTGGAAGCTTGAAACCGTGACCCTGCCCAGACCGTCCCTGCCGACAGGAAGACTGGATGTGGGAGCAGGTGCTCCACAGCTGCCCCCTGTGTGAGCCAGCAAGACGAGACTTGTTGTGACTGAACTGTTTGCTGATAGCAAGGCTCTGTCAGATCTGTTTACCCGTATGGTTTCACCATAGTTTGTACATGTGTTAAGCAAAAATGCGATGAATACGATAAATTGAAAAGAAAAAACGTAAAAAAAAAACAAACAAACAAAAAAATCTGGACAAGTAGTTCTTAGGCAGTAACCGAACTTGTAGAAGATAACTGTGGCAGAGCCTTTGACCAAAGAGTTAACGTCTGTGTGCAAGGATTGCGTTTTGCAGTGTCCGTTTCTTCGACAACATGCACTATAAACATCGAAAGACCAGGCAGAGAGCATGGGAGCATGAGCATGTGCCAAAGTATAACCATGAGTCGGGTTTGAAAGGAATGTGTATCAGAAAGAACCAGTTTGACTGTAGTCAGAGCAAGATCAGGTGGTTCTTGCTGGCAAAATGTGTCTGCAACGTGATGGCAGGTGAAAACAAAATGAAGGACCCTCCCCTCTCCCTCCTGCTCTTACAGAAATTTGGAAAACACTCTTTGTAAAGATATGCTTGTTTTCGTTGAAAAGTACACCAAAAGCAGTTTGAGGGTAGACAGGTCCGGCAGCGCTATGGTTACTACCAGGTGACGGAAGGAAAGACTTTATTGACTTCTCGAAGAAGAAAAAAGACATTGTGTGGACAACATTGTTTAGACCGATGAAACAGTCGTGTACACTAAGAAGAAGAAAGACCTCACTGTGTGGACAATATTGAGTAAGACTGATTCTTTACTTCTTTACACCAAGAAGAAGAAAAGACATCACTACGTGGACTCCCACTACCTGAATAGGGCACTGGGTTATGTATAAGTTAGACATCCTCCTTCCCTCCAAAACCCTCTTCACACTTCCCACCCAAACTTCTTGTTCCCCATGGTGACCCTGTAGGCGGATGTGATGTAGCCTGTGCACACACAGAGACTTGTCCACGTGCAGCCACATCCATGTTACCACACCAATAACTGATACAAACATAATGTGTTGCAGGGGAAAAACCCTACGCCTGTGACCTTTGCCACCACCGCTTCACTCAGTCCAGTTCTCTGAAAACTCATCGACGCCTCCACAACTCTCCTGTCTCTTCCTCAGATGGCAAACACTCCGCAAGTGAGGCCCAGGCACCCACTTAGGATGGGTCAGCTGCTTCGGTGTAGTGGGTAACTCCATCCGGGAGGATGTGGGTTCCGAACCCACCAGAGGTCAACAGTAGTGGGATTGGTCTGTCCCAACCAGCTCCTGTTCAGAATCAAGTATGCTGGAAGCTGAAATGGGAAGTCTAGAATCACGCAGTCAGATGTCTACACCAACACTGCAGATGTCAGTATTAGTTGAACCTGGGTGATGTGGGCATAGAAAACAGCCAAAACAGCCCAGAGACTCTGGCCACAGTGAAGCTCAAAGGTATTTTTCTTTGTGACCTTAATCCTGGTGGATGATAATAGGGAAAACCTGGTTGATCAGGATAGGGAAAAGACAAAGTTCACGTGGAAGCCTTCATGCCCAGCTGTCATGGTGGACTCCTCCATATCCAGTATCCAGATGGTCTGCTTTTCTCAGAATAGTCGGTGTGAGCCCAGTTGCTGGAACTGGGTGCGGCTGTGTGTTGATGAGGTGGTTCGAATGGCCCGAGGTGACTGCCTCTGTCAAGACACAGACATTGGACACACACACCTCAGAAATGGGGAATGTGTCATGGGGTCTCAGCTGAGAAGACAGGAACCACACAGTCCCACTTCATACAGCTATTGGATGCGTCTCAAAGAGCACTGCTGAAATTTTCAGACCAGCTCTGCAGGCGTCCGTGTCTTTTGGTTGTTCTTTGACAACCAAGATAGGTCATGACAGCAAGTGTTAAAGTACAGCCCTGCCAGGTCACGACAGCAAGTGTAAAGTACAGCCCTGCCTTGTTGTTTGAGACCAGTTATTTGATATGAGATGCTTCATATTACGCTTTGCTAATAAACGTTTTAAAGTTTGTTGTCATTTTCGCGCGGCACCTTATGAGAAGATAAGAACGGTGATGCCTGAGTTCCTCACATGTGATGAGCGTGATGAGGATGAGGTGCATAGCATAGTCCAGATAAACAGGGAAGGGGAGAGTTATGAAGATTCAATTAAAACACATTCACACAAAAATGTGCCACTCACATGTGCATGGGATGCACGCGCACACATCTACATACTTAACACACACACATACATGCACAACAACACACACACACACACACACACACACACACACACACACACACACACACACACACACACACACACACACACACACACACACACACACACACACACACACACACACACACACACACACACACACACACACACACACACACACACACATTACACAGAAAACATCTTATGCACACTTAACCATTTCCAACCACACACACATAAGTATTGGTTGTTGCTGTTGCTATTGTTGTTGTTTGTTGTTGTTGTTGTTTGTCAGCAGCGTTTGGCAGTATCAGTCAGGCTTCACTTACTGCGGCTACCCGCCCCCCTCCCCCCCAGCCCCCCCACCCCAGCCCCCCTTCCCTTTCTTGACTTGTGATCTGTCCCCCCCCCCCCCCCCCCCCCCCTGCCCGCTTAATACTACGCTGTTCAATACTCTTCCACCACACACACATCCTTACCGCGCTTGCCCTATGACATGTGTGTGCCTTAAAAAGTTTGCACACGGGTGGCCTTTACCCATGGTGTGGGAAAGATTCCCCCTACCCTAGAGCAAGGACATTCTTTTACTTGTGGGGGTGAGGAGGGGGGGGGGGGGATTGAGGGGAGTATTAAGCAGGAGGAATATTGAACAGGAGTATTGAGCTGCAACAAGAAGGGGAGCCAGGGAATTATTGAGTGGGGGGAGGGGCGGGGGGGAAGGGTGGGGGTGGGGCACGTGTCGTGGTGGTGATGTTGGAGTATCGAGCGAAGGGAGTGTAGAACGCTTAAGCTTCCTTTAATTTCGGCATTTTTCTCAGCATGTACAAGCATGAGCTGAATGAAACTGGGGACAGTGATAGTTATTGATAAGATATTTCCAATTATCTCACAAACGAAATGTCACTGAATTATTAGGGGCATAAATTTGAGATGAATAATTTCAACAATTGAATCAATGTTACAAAATTGCCTTTTTTTCCAGTAAGTCTTAATCACCTATTCAATGACTACTTCATGCGCCAATGAAAATAGGTTGAATGAGATCTTTTTTACAAAAAATTGTAACAGACATTGTTCTTATTTTCCTCTATACCCAACTATCTTCATCATCCCCCTCTCCTCTTCCCCCCTCCCCCCCCCCCCCCCCACACCCCCCCCCCCACCTTTCATTTCTCCCTCTGCATCTTCCCTTCTTCTCCCCCTCTTTTCTCTTTTCTCTTTCTCCCCCCCCCCCCCCCCCCCCCCTCTTTCTCAGACTCTTTCTCTCTCCTCTTTCTCTTCCCCGCTCTGCTCTCTCCCTATGCGATGTGTGTGTGTGTGTGTGTGTGTGTGTGTGTGAGGGCCTATGGGTGTGTGTATTTTGCTTTGCATGCAACAGTTCACCTCTTTGTTCTTGACTTTACCCTGTTTACCTGAATAGGAATTCACCATCAACAACACGTCATTTTACTTGATGTGAGGCTTTTGTCATTGTACCTTGGCCTGATGAAGCTTTTTAACAGCGAAAAATTTGTTGAAAAATAAAGTCTGAGACATCAAAAGACTGTTGCTTTTATTCTTGTATTTCATCATCTCTGGTTTTTACTTCAGTTTATTCAACAAGGTGTGGAAGCTCAGGACAACAAGAGAGCATTATTTTAAACTCTCTCTCTCTCTCTCTCTCTCTCTCTCTCTCTCTCTATATATATATATATATATATATATATATATATATATATGTATGTATGTATGTATGTATAATGTACACACACACACACACACACACACACACACACACACACACACACACATATATATATATATATATATATGTGTGTGTGTGTGTGTGTGTGTGTGTGTGTGTATGTGTGTGTGGATAGATGGATGTGTGCATTCATATAGGTTCAATATTTCCCTTGCTCAAAACTTTCCCCATCTTGTTGCTGCTCAATACTCCTGTTCAATATCCCCCCTGCTAAACCCCTCGCCTGGTTTTCTTGCCACTTAATACACCACCAGCTCCACACGAATTTCACTTCCCCCCTTCCATCTTTCAGGTGCATAAGTGTAGGTGCAGGTATTTGACACTCCCACCTCCCCTCCTCCCCCTTACACATCCCGCGCTCCTTCCTTCCTCCCCATATCATCAACTTCGAAAACCAACATACGCCTATCCACCGCCGCAACACCAGCCCACTTTATCCTCCACCAACTTACACTTAGTGACTCGCATTACCATTCCCCCATTTCCCCCAACTATTTACCTCACTTATAGCTTACAGCTATGTCACCCCCCCCCCCCCCCCCCCCCACCCCCCCCCCCCCCTCCACCCCCCTCCTTATACTTTGTCCATTTACTACACCGATTCTTTATCCAGATACCAATACCCTTCCTCTCCACCCCACCCCCCACCCCTATTTCTATTGTGTTGTTGTTGTTGTTGTTGATGTTGTTGACATGTCAACCCCCTTTTCTCATCAACCATTTCCATCCCTTTCACTGTTTTAAGTATTTTTGCCCCTCAGTGTGTGTGTGTGTGTGTGTGGTGTGTGTGTGTGTGTGTGTGTGTGTGTGTGTGTGTGTTTCGCACTTGCCCTCCCAACTACTCATCTTCTTCCCGGCCTTTATCATCATAACCAATGTCCCCACATATGACTGTTAAAAGTATCATTACTATGATCACCACCCATTAGCTCTCTGTGTATGTGTGTATGGGGGGGGGGGGGGGGGGGGGTGTCGTGTGTGTGTTTTGTGTGTGTGTGTGTGTGTGTGCACGCACGCCTGTGTGCATGCATTCGCGAACATGCACGCTTGTGCGAACATTTGTGTGTGTGTGCGCGCGCACACGCCCCGTGTGCGTGCAAGCATGGATCTCTGTTTTATTCTGTTTGTTACTTTTGCCTCAAGATAAATTTTACATTTCTTTCCACAACCACTTCCTGCCTGTTTAAGGCTAACAACATTTCATACAAAGAGAGTGCAGACAAACGACCATTTATTTATGACAACCTGAATAAAAAAAATAAAAAAAGTAGGTTTCTATCAAAACAGGGAATAAGAAAAACACAAACGGCACAGACGAAACACAACGAGAAAACTGTGCTCTAAAGATACTGAGCGACAAATACCGCGCTTACACTTACCTCAGACCAAGGCGACTGTTTGGGTTGATCATCATAAGACACATTCAAATCAGCCCACACGTGGCTCTTTGAATATCCCCCCTTCCCCACCCCACCCCTCCCAGCTCCATCCCAAAAAAAAATTAAACTGCCTGCCTTCCTTTGTCCCCCCCTCCACCTTACAACATCCCCAATCTCTCCCTTCCCGCCTACCCCCTTCGTCCCCTTTCGTCCATTTTTTTTTTTTTTTCTCGCTGACTTCAACAAAAAGAAACGGTTGCTTTCAAATACGTAGACAAACACCATCTACTTTCCAAATCCTCCACAGCTGTCACAGAGGATTCAGTTAAACTAGAACGGTTAGGTTGTACGAAATCACTCTGTTTCCCCCCCCCCCCCCCCCCCCATCCCCCCCTCTCCCCTATCCTATCCCTCCTCCTTCCCTCCCTCCTTCCCCCCTCCCCCCCCAACCCCGTTCTCACTCGGTGTCTCTGTCTTTGTCTGTCTCCCTCACTCTCTGTCTCCCTCTCTCTCTGTCTCCCTCCCTCTCTGTCTCCCTCCCTCTTAATTTCAGTATGGTTCTGTCACTCTGTTTCCTTACCTCCGTCCCTCCTTCCCTCCCTCCCTCCTTCCCTCTCTTCCTTTCCTCTCTGTCAGTATCGTTCTGTTACTCTGTTTCCGTCCCCCCTCCCTTCCCCACCTCTTTCAGTCTCTCTCTCTCTCTGTCTCTCTCTCTCTCTCTCTCCACTAACTGACGTTCACTGTACCTGAGGGCTGGCTGGGCAGGAGGACTGAAGTTGAGGAAAGGGTGGAGGTTGGGGGGAGGGCGATGGAGGGGGAAGTGGAGGGGGAAGGGGCGGAGGCGGGCCAATGACTGCAGGTGTGGGGGAGAGACCACCTGTCACAAAGGACCAGCAGCACACCTCACTCACATCAGATCCTCACCTGTGTGCTGACGTGTCTCCTGCTCTCTGTCTCCCTGCAACCTGCCATTACATGCCCTGCCATCGTCTCAGTTGGGACTTGTGAGGAAAATGTCTTTTTTTTTTTTATCTTTCTTTCATTTTTTTCCTTTTTTTTTTTTTTTGTTTTTTGGTTTGATTTGATACCGAACGTGTGTTGCTTGGGATGTATAGTACTATAGTCAGTGTTTTAGATCAAGTAATAATAGGGGCTTAGTATCCTTCAACGGAAAAAAAAAAACTTGGAGAAATGTTCATTAAAAGGATAAGACAATACTTCATTTGAAAGAGGTCTTTTCATGTAGTGGTAAATTTCTTTGGAAGTATGGAGTTGTTGGAACAAAATTCCAGCTCCATCAAACGCTCAAGATATTTTCCCTCCACAATCTACAAACAAGACAGTCAGTGAACGAGTCAACAACTAACACAAGATACTCACTCGTTGAAAACAGTTTTGCCTTGGCTCCTTTGCACCTATGGACTGTGACCCGCACCGTAAGTGTGCGCTCCCTTTGAAAGACTCTCAGGAGAGAGAGAGAGAGAGAGAGAGAGCTAAAAATGCGTTCCCACCTATCCTGAAGTCATCCTAGTCGAATGCGAATTGAAATGATAGGATGCCACGAGGTGGTCACCGAGAAGTTACATGAAAGTTTGAAAATTGTTAACGCTATTCATTTGTACTGGTATCACTACGAGCATCTTACACATGGAAATTATAATATTGCGATATTAAAGGGATTTCTGTTAGGAGAATATCTTTGTGTGTGCATTTCTGTCTGCTGTTTTTGACGTAAGAAGAAATCATTTGTCGAAAATTTACTAGTCTGTTACGTGAAGACTGCGTCACTTCACACCATTTGTGCATTTATTCGTATTTTTTTGCCCTTTTTTTTTTTTTGTTTGTTTTGTTTTGTTTAAGGAACTTTACAGTCATTTTCATCCTCTTGCAATATTGAAAGTCAAATTTAGAAAAATAGGAGTTAGTTACCGCCACAGATACAGACAAATAGATTACAGGACAAAACACAATGCATTACTCGACCTCTTGGGTCTTCTTCAGGCCAAAACAAACAACATTTAGGCTGTGTGCATAGTGCACCCGGATCCGGCTGTACTTTGCACCGCCGTGCGCCGCCCGGGAGAAAAAAAAAAACCGTGCTCCGTTCATCTCTTTTCCGGCGACGGCCAAAGCTGTGATAGTGCACCCAACTCGACCCGTGTGAAGAGAGCTGTGATTTTGACGGTCGTGTAAACCGTTCTTTCCCCAGCTTTTCCAGGTGAAGGGACTTTCTTTTCAACATTGACGTGAGGCTCAGATAATTTGTTTACCAAAAAATGACTTTAATCATGCCAACACAGATATTCTCTCTGCTGCTTGGTACCACATATCAAGAGAAGTGGAAGGGAATGGTAAGTAGTAAAAATGCTATCTTCTTTTTTTCACGAAATGATCAAACTTATAAACAACTTTCAACTGTAGATCCAGTACGATTCATATTAACAGAAAGTGCCAGCCATGGATATATTTTCAACAAAACTAAGAAACGTCCACATTGCAGGTTTTTAGAGACTGGCTTATTCAATCCATTTTGCATTTTCTTTTACGTTTTAGAAATCATGTTTTAAACTGACAGGTAAACGTGTGCAGTAGAATGGTGAGTTTGACATAGGTAAATCTAACTGAACTGTATAAATGTTGTTTGAGACTGTAGGCAAGAAAGATTGTGAATAATCATAGTCGTCCTCTTTCAAAATATTACGCAATGCTACATTTCGCTTCCGTGTTGTCTGGCTCGCCATCCACTCAAACTATTCACACATATTTACTATCAATGGAAACCTCAGAACCCAAGGAATAAAATGCAGTACGTCACATTTGACAATTTTGTTCCTGTACTAAATCATTGCTGATTACTGTCCCAGAGTGAACCCGCTTTTAAGGTGTTTGCGTCATATTTTCCTCTATTTCGTTGAGAAATACCCAACAGCATGAAATAATTTTGTAATGAATGAATGGCTGGCGCGTCGCTCTTTTCATGCATACAAATTTCATTACCCAAGACGGTGTCTAAGCAGAGGACTTTCTTTTTGAAAAGTGGTAGAAAACACACAACTGGCTTTTTTCTCTTCGCGTGGCCGTCAGCGCCTGCTTTTAATACGATTTTCAATAAAATATTAAGCTTACTCTGTTGAAATGGCCCATAGATGATAATTTTCATACATTTTTATTCCTTCTATCACAGAAATGGAGTCATCAAACAAGATTCCGATCGGGAAGGTCCGAATTTCATAAAACAATTTAGATCAAAACTCCGACAATGAACAAAGAGTCGACTTGCTCAAGGGAGCCGGCGTCATCAGTCATTTCGTATAGTCGCAAGCCTGTGCGGAAAAGACCTTGGGCATGCGATACACGAAATGACAGCTTATGGACATTGCTTTTAACGTGCGTTTTCAGCCTTTTTTTTTCTCGTTTTTCTTTTTTATTTTATTTATATTTATTATTAATATTATTATCATTTTGTGAAATCATGAAGTATTCAATGTTTGTTCGACGGACAATTGAAAATGGGGCCAGAATTGATTGCAAGGTGCCAGTTTAGAGAAAATATGGGCTTCTCGGCCCAGGTCGGTTGTAACGAATAAAATACATTAATTTTGTGACTTTGGTGATATATATACAACTATGTAGGTTCTGAGGTATTCGTGTTTTAAAGAGTTTACACACACTAAGAAAGAAGAAAAAAAAAAAAACCAACAGAAAATAAGATTCATCAATCAAGGGAGGTAAGGGGCAAGATAACTCTCGAACAAAACATTTTCGTCCACGAAGGGGGTACCAAGAAATATATGCACTGTTAGCACCCGGCTACATCTACCTCTCTCTATATATATACACACACAGAGAGACTGACAAACTTGCCGGACAACGATGAGTGTTTTACCCCATCCTCCTTCCTTCCCTTCCCCCTCCCCTACCTCCCATCTCTCTCGCTGTCTTTCCGCTTTTAATCCTGAAGTTAGCAAAAATATCAAAAGCCCACTTTAAAAAAAAAAAAAACTACACTGACGACGTGTTTTTTCTTTTCCAATACAAACTGCGCGAGTTCATTCATAATTTGTGTATTATGACGCTGCACAAGTGTTTACGTGTACTTTCTGCGTCACTTCGAGTTTGTTTTGTTATGACGTGCTCATGCACGTGTAATAAAGCCCTTGAGGCAGGAGCCTTAATATTGGGGGTGAAAAAAAACAAACAACTTGTTTGGAGTCGTTTCTTTCAATATGTGTATATATATATATATATATATATATATATAATTATGATTCAGAACAATTAAGTAGTAGGGGAAAACAAGTGCGGGTTAACAATTCTTCCGTCATTATAGTAATGACTTGGCAAAGATTTGAATTTGAGAGAAAAAAAAAATTAAAGATAGGGTAAATGGGGAAAATGTATATCATAAATATGAAAACCCTTCACTAGCTGCATGAGGAAACATATGAAAACCCTTCACTAGCTGCATGAGGAAACTATCGCGATCCCTCTTAAAGACAGATCTATATGTATCGCCTGCTCCGAGGCTTTTCGTCCGTTGGATCAGACTCATCAGGGAGACACGGCTGATTGTATCTGTGCTCTTGGCGTCAGATAGAGACACACCACAGTCCATAATTCTGTGGTGTTCCGACCGCCAAGGGTTCGAAAAGAATCCAACAGCACCCCCAAAGCAGCCAGCGAAAGGTCGTAGAATTAAACAAAACGAAAGTGTGAAGAGGAAAAAAGTTGTTGAAAACTAAAAACATTGCGCAAACAGTATAAAATGTAAGGGACAATCTTTGAGCCCATGCTTGGATCCATTTAAGGATGCAAGGGAGATCAAAAGATATGGAACAGTCTCTCTATATATATATATATATATATATATATATATATATATATATAGAGAGAGAGAGAGAGAGAGAGAGACTAATAAATTCTAAGGATAAGTAACCGAGCACCATTCCAGCAACTTACAGAGCAGCTTGGTGTTGCAATGACTGCAAGAAATATTCAATTAGAAATAAAACTTGCTCTTATGTCTAAGATTGAAGGAACACACACACACACACACCACACACACACACACACACACACACACACACACACACACACACACACTGTTATCACCACTGTTGTCACCTGATACCTGTTATCACCACTATTGTCAATAATTCCTTGAGTACTGGCTCTCTATACCCCCTCCTTTTAAAAATACTATTGTGACACCTCTGCTGAAAAAGTCCAATCTTGAACCAAATTTTATGAAAAACTACAGGCCTGTGTCAAATTTGCCTTTCGTTTCTAAAATCCTGGAAAAGGTTGTTTTACATCAACTTCTCAATCATTTGAGTCGGTCTGACTTACTTGAGCCCTTTCAGTCTGCTTACAAGGCAAATCATTCCACAGAGACAGCTTTACTTTGTGTTGTCAGTGACCTGCTTTCTGCTTGTGACCGTGGTAACATATCTTTGCTATCCCTACTCGATCTGTCAGCAGCGTTTGATACGCTGGACCATGACATCTTGCTTAAAAGAGACTACAGTCTCTTTTGGACTGTCCAGCAATGTCCTAAAATGGTTTGCATCTTACTTGAGTGACCAATTCCAGTCTGTTGTTGTACTCAATCATGGTTCAAAACCTGTTCCTCTGAAGCATGGAGTACCCCAGGGTTCCGTGTTAGGCCCTGGGCTGTTTACAATATACATTCAACCTCTCAGTCAGCAGATCAGGCAGTGTGATTTTATGCATCCCATGGTTGCTGACGATGCACAGTTGCATCAGTTAGCACAATCCTGTCACTTTCCCCAGCTCCTTGCCACTTTTCAGCAGACAATAGAATCTGTCAAAAATGGATGACTGTAAACAAGCTGAAAATGAATGATGGGAAAACTGAGGTCATCCTAGTTGGAGCAGCCAGGCAGCTAAAAGCATTCCCAGACAATACTCCTTTTTGTTTTTGTCTGTGTGTAGAGATTGGTTTTGCCGAGTCTGTGAGGAATCTTGCGGTACAGCTGGGTCGTGTCCTCTCAGTGGAGGACCATATAAAGCTACTGTGTGGGACCATCTATCTTGAGCTCCGCAGAATATCCGTCCTTTTCTTACCATCAATGCAACCAAGAAGCTCATGTCAGCGTTTGTTTTGTCCAGACTTGACTATTGCAATTCTTTCTTTGTTTGGTCTTCCAAACACGCTGCCAGACAAATTACAGAGGGCTCAGAATCATGCTGCGCGCATAGTCCTCGGAAAACGCAAATTTGACCACGCAAAGCCTCTCTTGAGGGAGCTGCACTGGTTTCCTGCGACCCCGCATTGAGCACAAAATTGCCACCTTCTGTTTTCGATGCCTCCATGATCTTGCCCCCTCCTACCTTTCAAACCTAGTTAAACTACACACACCACCAGGATCGCTACGTTCCTCGGACGCCGGTCATTTAACCATTTTTCGCGTGTTCGGCTGGAGACATATGGCAGACGTTTCCTTTTCTTTCGCTGGCCTCACTGTTTTTAATTCTTTACCTCTTTCACTCCGCAATGAACAATGTCTGTAATACTTTTAAGTCAGGCTTGAAAACTTTATTCCATGCCTCTCTTAATGATGATTAATGTTATGCACCGCAATGTTAATCTGCTTTTATGTCTTGTCCTGAATAGCGTGTGTGTGTGTGTGTGTGTGTGAGCGCGGGCGCGCGTATGTCTTGGGTGTGCTGGAGAGAGGGTGAAGAGTGAGAGGGGAGACAATGTGTGGAGAGAGTGTAGGTTAACTCCTAAGCTGAACTGGAAAACACATATTAACATTCTTAAAATTATATGTTATCAACCATGGGGTCAGGACTGTCATACCCTTTTACATCTATACATCTCTTTAGTCCGATCGAAATTGACTTATGGGCAGGAAGTGTATTTCTCTGCGCCTAATTATCTTTTAAAGAGATTGCAAAGCTTGGATAGTAAGGCCATGAAATTAGCTCTGGGAGTCCCAGTACACACAAACACTCATAGATGTTATAAAGAAACAAATATATTACCTCTAAATGAGAAGCGAATATTGGATGTATCCAAATATATTGTCAGAAGTCTTTCTGTTGAAAATTCAGTTACTGAAGAAATTCTGATTGATTCCAGTAAAGATTTTCCTAAGAGGTCTAAAAACATATCTTACATTCAACCAATCAGAAACTACACATCTGACTTTCATGTCACATTGTAATATTGATATTACTGCTATACCAGAATTTCCTGCAGTACCTCCAATGCCTCCTTGGGAGCACTAATGCTTCTTTTGATACAAATACACTTTGTTAAAGAAAAGTGATAATGTAAATATTTAACAACTGAAGTTCGTGAACATTTAGAAAACAATTATCCAAATCATTTTAAAGTGTTTACAGACGGGTCGGTAATGGAATCCTCTGACAGTGGTTCAGGCTTTATAATACCAACCTTAAATGTCAGGAAATCATATTATGTAGGAAAGGGGTTTTCAATCTATACCTCAGAACTATATGCAATACTGAAGGCTTTGACTTATATATATATGATACATCAATTGCTTTCTATCAAATTTTACTTTGTGTTGATTCCAAATCTGTTTTACAATCACTAGAGCGTTGGGACTGCAAAGCTAGAAAAGATTTGCTTTTTGAAATAAAACATCTACTGCATTGTTTCATAACACTAGGTATAAGAATTGATTTTTGTTGGGTCCCATCTCACTGTGGTATAAAGTGGAATGAACTAGCAGACAGTCTTGCAAAAGAAGGAGCAAATAGAAAGACGGAAAATCAGCTGAAACAATTCCTTAGATCTATCCTCTTGTGAACTAATCCAAATTATGGAAAAATGCATGCATAAGCGGAATTCTAGTCAAAAAATGGCTACTTTACCGTCGTGCCCAAGACACATTGTTAGATTAATTCATAAATTAAGGCTGAATACTTGGAACACTAAATATTCTCATGGTGTTTCTTGTGTATGCAGAGAAAACCTTTCTGTACATCATCTTTTGTTTGAATGCTCAGTGTTGACCCCACTCTATGAGGAGAAAGGTATTCAGATGAATAGCTTTGATAATGTCAATACTGTCTTATATGGTTCATATGTTGCTGAAATTGCTATGGTTTATTTCGCAGTCACAGGTTGCAAAACTTTTATAAAGATCAACAATTTTGTGTACCGCTAGGGTATTTCACTCATGTCAATACGCTTATATCGGATGTGTGGGTTTGAAAGTACTAATGTGGATGATAAGTTAAGTGTGAGGTGGTTTTTTTTTTTTTTTTTTTTTTTTTTTATATAAATATCACAGTGTCTAATATCATCTGCGATGAAAAGACATTAATAAACCGCTGAACTGAACTGAGAGTGTAGGTGGTGATTATGTTTGTCTGCATGTATAATTCTATGTTTTTATAAGTATATTAGTCTTTTGATGTTATAGTTTATATGCCTTAATCTTATGTGTTTCTTTTCTTCTCTTCATTCTTAAACGTTCAGCTTTTGTATTGTAATGGCGCCTGGAGCCTCACGAGGGACAGGCGTCACTTTTTTTAAATGAATTAGATTATTATTATTATTATTATTATATAGACAAATATATATGTATGTATATAAGATGCTCTCTTGTTGTCCTGATCTCTGCACCTTGTAGAATAAACTGAAGTAAAAACGGGAGATGGTGAAAGACAAGAATAAAAACAACAGTCTTTTGATGTCTCAGAGACGTATTGGTAACAAATTTTCGCTGATAAAAGCTTCATCAGGCCAAGGTACGATGATAAAAACCTCACATCAAGTAAATGACATGTCGTTGATGGTGAATTCCTATTCGTAAAACCAGGTAAAGTCAAGTTCAAAGAGGTCAGCAACTGTTGCATGCAAGGCAAAATACCCCCCCCCCCCCCCCCCCCGAGACCCTCCACATGCGCGCGCGCGCGCACACACACACACACACACACACACACACACACACACACACACACACACACACACACATATCACAGAGAGAGAGAGAGAGAGAGCGGGGGGACAGAGGAGAGGGAGAGAGAGAGAGGGGTGGGGTGGGGGAGAAAGAGAAAAGACGGGAGTGGGGGAGAAGAGGGGAAGGTGTCGAGGGAGAAATGAGAGGCATGGGGCGGGCGGGAGGGAGGGGGGGAGAGGAGGGGGATGAAGATAGTTGGGTATGAGGAAAATAAGAACAAGATGTGCGACCAAGAAAAAGAAACTTTTCACATATAGATCTTTGTATGTGAATACATCCATCCATCCATCCATCCACAACTGCATCCAAGTAGCATGATTAAAACAAAGGTGTACACTTCCTTCAGTTTATAAAGGCATGGTTATACACGAAAGCGAAAAAAAAAAAAAAGGGGGGGGGATGGCGGAGTAGCAGAGAGGCGTGTGGAAGTGGCGATGCGAATGGGGTGTGGGGGAGGGGGGGAGGGCGGGATGGGGGGGTGGGGGCGGAATGTTTTAGTACGTTAATTGTCGAACAATAAGGGAGTGGGGGGGAGGGGGGGGGGGGGGGGAGGAGAAAGGTTAGGGATGGGTGGATGGGGGGGGGGGGGGGGGGACAAGGAAAGGGTGAAAAGGGCAATATACACGGTAAATTCCCAGAGGGATGAAATAATTTGGGATAGGATGGGGGTGGGGATAAGGTCGGAGGGGGTTGGGGGTTTTACCCGGAATGGTGATAGTGAGATCATGACAAACAGCAACAATCCCTTAATGATTGTCACATATAACTCTCTCTCTCTCTCTCTCTCTCTCTCTCTCTCTCTCTCTCTCTCTCTGTCTCTCTCTCTCTCTCTCTCTCTCTCTCTCTCTTTATTCATATAACTAATGCACATCCACTTAGAAGTCAGTTTTGTAGTTTCACGTGCATAGTGTTGCCATACCATCACAAAAATCAATTGTGTATACGTTTCTACAGTGAGGATGGTGGCAGCTGGCTCGTAGGTCTAGTGCTGCATAAAAAAAAACTGCTACTGGTGTTTCTGTGATAATGCACGCATCTGTCAGTGTGCGAAAGATTTGCATATCCCCCCAGCAGCTTACGAGTGTGGAAGCGAATATGCTGGGGGATGTGTGTGTGTGTGTGTGTGTGTGTGTGTGTGTGTGTGTGTGTGTGTGTTGTTGTTGTTGTTGTTGTTTTGTTTTGTTTTGTTTTACGTCTTTCCATATTACGTGATAGTAGACGAAAAAAAAATCGGGACCAGGAAACGAGTAAAAAGAATTATCTACAACTGTAACACAAAAATAGAAAATTCACTTAATCAAAGATATTTTTTTTTTAATCCTAAAAGATAGAACTCTTCTGTCTCATCTCACCACTGACTGTTATCTATTATAAGTATTTGCCAACTGGAGTTTTTTAGCTAAGTGCAAAAAGAAAAGATGTTTCACTTGCTGACAGGAAAACATTTTGAATTGGACTTTCATCTAAGTGCAAAAAAAAAAGATATGTTTCATTTGCTGACAGGAAAACATTTTGAAAAGGCTGTACAGACGTATTTGGAATGAATTTTTTCTCTAAGTTACACAAAAGAATGCGATCAGTTGATATGCTATGACCAGATGTATAATGTATATTTTTGACATACTTTGTTTTAAAACAATTCAATTTCCATCTACAGATCAAGGAACTTATCTGTCGTCTACGATAAATGTCTTGATCGTACCTACTTAACTTTTCATGAACATTTTTCATTTCATCGTGTAAACAAAAACACCCAGTTTCTCTTTCTATCAAAACAAAAATGAGAAAATTGTGCTTTTTGTGCCAAAGTACAGCACTCTTGCACTGACATAGAGAAGTTTAAAAGAATGCGAATCTGATGTTCGTTTTGTTCCCCTCTTTGCTAGAACATCAATCTTTTCGTTATGATATAACCCACAGTGGAGGAGAACACCCAAAGAAATGTATTTCAGTGTCTCTGACTGAGAGGACAAGTACTACATTATTTATTTCAGTGATCATCTCAGGTCGACTTTTGATTTAAGATTCTTCTTTGCAGTAAGAACTGACGAGGAGAGGGGAAGGAGTCGAGGGAGAAATGAGGCAAGGCATGGGGAGGGGGGGGGGGGGGGGGGGGGGGGAGAGAGAGAGGAGTGGGGATGAAGATAACTGGGTATGAGGAAAATAAGAACGAGATGAGAGACCAAGAAAAGAAACATTTCACATAGGCGGAGTAGGAGAGAGGCGTGTGGAAGTGGCGATGAGAATGGGGGGGGGGGGGGGGGGGGGGGGGGAGGTTTGGGTTGAAGACGGGGGCGGGGGCGGGGTTTTTAAGCACGTTAATGGTCGAACAACAATAAGGGAGTAGGGAGTTTGAGGGGGGGGGGGGGGGGGGGGGGGGAGGAAAGGGTGAAATGGGCAATATACGTGGTAAATTCTCAGAGGGATGAAGTAATTCCATTCTTAGGAATACATAAAAAACAAATGGGGTGGGGGTGGGGGGTGGGGTAGGGGTAAGGTCGGAGCGGGGGCGGGGGGGGGGGGGGGGGGGGCGGTTTAACCGGAGTGGTGATAGCGAAGTCAGGACAAAGAGCAACAGTCCCTTAATAATTGCCACATGTAACCCTGTGTAAGTGTGTAAAACAGAAAGCAGGGGATGGAGAGGGCAGGGTATGTGGTGGAAGAGGCGGAGGAGTGTGTGTGTGTCAAATTGTGTAATTAACTGAATGCATTATAATGATAATTCATGCATTAGGTTTTGCGAGCGTGAAAAGTGGATACAGGAGGGGGAAAGTGGAAGGGGAAGGGGGAAAGGGTGGGGGGGGGGGGGGGGGGGGGGGGGGGGGGGGAGAAGAAAAGAGGAACTAGGGGTCAGAGGAAGACACAGCCAGTATCTCAAGTCAACCGCAGCCCAAACACTGGCTATGCTTAAGAGTAAATGTCCATAAGACGGGGAAGGATGGCTGTGTGTGTGTGTGGGGTGGGGGGGGGGGGGGGGGGGAAGAGGGGGGGGGTACGGTGGGGTGCCAGGGTGAGTGTATCATTTCTGTTGGACTTTTCACCAAGATAAAAAGCCACCCAGAAACAACTATTTTGTCCACGAACGGAAGGATGGTTATGTGGATCGAGGAGGGGGGGGGGGGGGGGGGGGGGGGGGGGGGGTTGGAGTGGAGTTGGGGGGAGAGGTTGAGGAGAAATGAAAGGGGGGGGGGGGGGGGGGGGGCGGGGGGAAGGGGATAGTGAAGGCTACTTTAAGATCATTTTACGGTAAAATTCTTTCTCTTATCAACCATTGCACCTGTAAGATAAAAATTGTTCACAGTTGTCAACCGGCGGGAATGAAAGGCAGAACGAAAATATAAAATCCAGCAGAGCCTAAAGCTAATACTGACTATGAATGAAAAAGAAAATACTAATACAATGGGGAACAGGGGATTGGAGCGGGGGGTGGGGGGGGGGGTAGGGAAGGGGAAATGGTATGATGGGGTGTTAGGGGAAGGACTGATCGTTTTCGGAGGGCATTTCACCAGTATACGATCTGGCCGGAAACAACTAGTAAAATTATGTGTGCGTGTGTGTGTGTGTGTCTGTGCGTGTGTGAGTGTGGTGTGTGCACTTAGGACGTGCACGCGCGCGCGCGCGTGTGTGTGTATGTGTGTGTGTGTGTGTGTGTGTGGTGTGTGTGTGCGTGCGCACTTGCCTCGCGCGGGCGCGTATGTACATGAGGACGGGATATACCATACAAAGGGGTAAAATAAGTAACCTTACAGGTCGAATTGAGCTATAACTTTACAATATGAATTTTAAGGTTTTAAAGTTGCCGAACATGCGAAAAAAACCCCAAATCGATAAAAGTAGGTCACACCACCTTTTCAGGCCTGCGGGCCAAATCGCTGCCAGCGACTTAGTGAACCCTTCGTGGCGCGTCTTAATTTGTTGGGTTGCTGTAATTTTGTGAAATTTACCTTTGTCTCAAGATGGGACACAAAGCATAGACCAAGAAAGGAAGGAAAGGTATCGCTTGAAAGCATGCATCGGTGACCGCGCCCCTCCCTCCCAGCTTTTAAAGAGTGAAGAAGCCCCGGGCTGCATTCCATGTCATGTCCCACTCACAATGACACACATTCTTTTAGAGTGTTTGGGACTTGCATGACGTGAGACAAAACATTTCACAGCAGATTCCATAAAAACTTGTTCAGAGATGTTCCACCTGATGAGATCTTTGAATTTCTAATCAGAGATTGTACAGTAGAAAGATTTTCAACAAATTTTTTTGTTTTTTTTGTTTTTTTTGGGTTTTTTTTTTTAGATGTATTTTAAAGAGTTGTGTGAACGAATGACTTGTGAGTTGACTTCAACGCGGTGACAGCCCTGATAGGGCCCTTGCGGTCGGCTGGGCCATAAGCAACATCACCTTGTTTTAACCCTTCCAGCTTTCTATCTTCCTCCACACATCCCTCACCCCCCCCCCCACCCACCAAACCCCGGTCATGTGATGGGTATCTATCTTTATATATTTTTATCATCCTTCCGTGTCCTGACTGGGACTCGTGTTCAAACTTGTTTGTTGGTTTGTTTGCTCTTTGCGTGTGGTGTGTTGGTAGACTTGATCCTCACATTGCAGTGACCGTCCGACTGCTTTCCTCCGTCTTCCACCCTTTGTTCCCAGGTTCATCCCCCAGTCCTCACCGGTACCTACGATGCAGTCTGTTCAGTCTGTGACCCGCTGCTGTCTGCTGCTGCTGCTGCTCTCTGCACTCTGCGTCAGTCCTCATCCCCTCGTGATCAGCCAGCCATTGCCGCAGCAGCTGAACATTGAACGTAGAATCCCCGATGATTTTGACTCTTGTCAAGTTCTTTGTGTACGGCTCAATCCGCCAGATCGTTGCCAATGCCCAGGAACACCGGACGTGGTCGAGATCAAAGAACCGAACTATCCAAGGCTCCGTGATCAGTGTGACGTTTGGTAAGCTGTCTACGTGACCGTGGAAAAGGAAAGAGAATACGGGGGTATTGGGGTGGGGTGGAGAGGAGAAGGGTGGGGGTTGGGGAGCGAAAGACAGAAGAAGTTGTGGTGTGTGTGTGTGTGTGTGTGTGTGTGTGTGTGTTGTGTTGTGTTGTGGGTTGTGTGTGTGTGTGTGTGTGTGTGTGTGTGTGTGTTGTGTTGTGTGGTGTTGTGGTGTGTGTTGTGTTTTGTGGTGTGTGTGTGTGTGTGTGTGTGTGTGTGTGTGTGTGTGTGTTGTGTGTTGTGGTTGTGTGTGTGTGTGGTGTTTTGTTTGTTGTGTGGTGTGTTGCGTGTGTGTGTGTGTGTGTGGTGTGTGTGGTAGTTTAAGGGTTGAGCAGGATGCCGCCTCCTTCTCCTCCCCTTCTCCAGGCACCCTACCTGTCCATCACCTCTTTCACCATCACCCCCCTCCTGCCCACCCCCCCCCCCCCCTCACCTCCTCCCCCAATCCGGACCTTTTGCTTTAGGTCCG
>JADBJO010002220.1:0-2500 GCA_016801955.1 Conus betulinus
CAAAGTAAACAGAAAAAAAAGAGAATGGCAATTTCGACATACGTCGATGGGAATGATCAAACGATTGGCTGAGGGCGTGACTGTTTGAGGTTCAAGCCCTCCTACCTCCCCAACTATCTTTCTTATTAAAGTTCATCAAAACAACCGAGGTTTTTTTGGCAGATGACACGTCTTCCGTAACAGTGCGTCCATCCATTTGAAAATGTGTTTCCTTTGTTTGATGTTGTATGGAAGAGGATATCTGTCTTTGTCGTCTTCCATGAGATGAAACTAAAGGATAATACAGGAGAATTCCCTGCGTATGATGAAAGTAAACATGTGCAGTTTTGGGT
This sequence comes from Conus betulinus, assembly GCA_016801955.1. Classification (NCBI taxonomy): domain Eukaryota; kingdom Metazoa; phylum Mollusca; class Gastropoda; order Neogastropoda; family Conidae; genus Conus; species Conus betulinus. The sequence continues at coordinate 333 of JADBJO010002220.1, forward strand.
GTTCACTGGCAGATAGTCACTGGTTGACAGATGGAAGTTACTGTCCCACAACGAACACTAATAATAACTATAACAATCATACTACTACTACTACTACTACTACTACTACTGATGATGATGGATGATGATGATGATGATGATGATGAAGGGATTGTTTGTTGGAGCATATTTTCCTCATAACTTGTTACCCCCACCCTCCTCTCTCTCTCTCTCTATGTGTATGGATGCACGTGTATGTGTGTGTGTGGCGCGCGCGCTCGCGCGCGCGCATGCGCTGTGTGTATATGTGTGTGTATGTGTGTGCGCGCGCGCATGCGCTCTGTGCGTGTGTGTGTGTGTGTGTGTTGTGTGTGTGTGTGTGTGTGTGTGTGTGTGTGTGTGTGTGTGTGTGTGTGTGTGTTCGTCAGTACAACACTATGTTAATCTGGCAGTAAATGGTTTCAGTCAGTCAGTCAGTGCGTGCGCGCGCGCGCGCTCAAGCTAAGTAAAATCCATATCGGTTAATTGATCTTTCTTCGCACATCGAGTTGATTTCAACTGCTGTGTATTTTGTTGATTGTTTTCATATTTGATTATTGCTTGTGTAGTAACATTTGTTTGTTTGTTCGTTTTCTTTTGCTTGGTTGATTGATTGTTTTTGCGCTATGTGTATTTGTGTTTCATTCCTCTATTGTTTTCTGATGCATTTGTTTGGTTGCCCTGTTTGTTGATTTCAATGTGATGGGCTTCATCTTAATTAGATTAGTGTCTTTCCTGTCCTTGGCCAAATGGTTTTGTGTGCATTGTGTTTCCTGTACTTGTTGGCTACCTCAGTGTGTTTGTTTGTTTGTTTTTTCTCCTCGTTTTGTTGTGTTTTTTTGTTTTGACAGTCTCTTGTTAGGGTCAGGCCATTTTCTTTTTCATTATGTAGGCGATCCTTGGAGAGAAAGATGATTTACTATGTAGCACGCTGTTATAGTTCTCGTAACTTTCTCTCTACATTTTTGTCTATTATTTTTGTTGTTTGAAGTGCGGTGTACTTATGTTTCTCCTCTCTCTCTCTTGCGTGTCCTCTCGAGTCTCTTCATTGTACCCTCTCCTCCTCTCTCTCTGTCTGTCCACACCTCTCTCCTCCGTTCTTCTCCTCTCCTCCGCCCCCTCGTCTTCTCTCTCTCCTCTTTTCTCCTCTATCTTCTCTGCTCTCTTCTCCCTGTTCCGGCACTTCTGTCTCGCCCCTCCTCTCCCCCCCTCTCGCGTCCTTCTCTTCGCCACCCCTCGGTTGCCTTCGTCCGTCCGCCCTCCCCCTAGCAGCAGGTGCCAGCATCTTCTCCATGCTATCCGTGCCTCCCCACTCACAATCCTCTCTTGCTGACCTTCTGTCCAGCCCCTCTTCTGCTCTCGTCTCTCCACTCTCCTCTGTTCACCCTCCCCTCTCCTCTCTCCGTCTTCTGCTCTCTGTCGTCGCCCTCCCTCTCGATCCCCGCTCTCCGCTCCTTTTTCTCTCTACCCCCTCTCCCTCCTTCCCGTCCCATCCGCAATCCACGGAGATACAGAAATATTTTGTTTTCATGTGTCGTTCTCTCTCTTTCCCCCGACATCCCAAATTCTGTCGGTCTGTCTGTCTGTCTGTCTGCCTGTCTGTCTGTCTGAGAGTCTGTTTTGGGTGTCTTTCTATCTGTCTGTCCGTCTCCTTGCCTTTCTCCTCCTCCCTCCTCTCTCCTCCCTCCTTCCCTCTCTCTCTCTCTCTCCTCTCTCCCCCCCCCTCCCCTCTCTCCCCTCCCTCTCTCCCCCTCTCCCCCCCCCCCCCCCCCCCCCCCCCTCTCTCTCTCCTTCTTTCTGTCTGTAGCGACTTCCAGCCTGCGGAAATGCAGTGACCTATTTTCCTCCATTTGTTTACCCCCCTTCCCTCCCCTCCCCCCCCCCCCCCCCCCCCCCCCCCTGCTGACCCCTTCCCAGTCCATTGTCCCCCACCCCAAACCTCCAGATCTCTCACGTACATCTCTGTAACGTTTTGTTCCACAGTTTTAGCAGACGTTGGGGAATGGGGCTGGAACTGGCGGTGAGATGAGGAGAGGAGGGACGAACAAGGGCATGGAAATTTTGAACAGGGGTGGGGGGAGGGGGGGGGGGGGGGGGGGCTGAGGCTGAAGGGGGTGGTAGTTCTCTGGTGGTCGATTCCTATGCTGAGA
>JADBJO010002220.1:7500-12500 GCA_016801955.1 Conus betulinus
GGGTCTATAGCTATTTACAGATGTTCTCGTTTTACCTTCTTTTGGTACTGGTACTACCACTGACTGAACTTTTTTTCCAGATTGTAGGAATAGTGCCGTACGTCCAACATTTTTGGAACAACGAATGTAGTAATATTTTCCACGAAGAAGGCAAGTGACGAAGAAGCTCGTAAGAAATACCATCTAGGCCCACTGCTGAATCATAAGATGTAATGGATTCTATCGCTTCAAGAAGTTCTGATGATTGTAATGGAGAATTTAAGTAGTTATTATTGTCTGGTATGGGACTCTTATATTGTTCTTTTTGTTCCTCTTTATGTCTATGGTACTTGATTTTTTTCTGCTGGAAGATTTACAGCTCGACTATTTTCCGAAAAGAAATGGGAGAAAGCTTCCGCCTTATCCATTGTGCTTGGAAATTTTTTTGTTAATTTTACAGGGTAAGCTTGTGTTTTGTAACAATTTTTCATTCGTTTTTTTTTTTTTCCAAACTTTAAACATATCCTTCGATTCTTTTACTTCGGTCTCACAAAATTCTGCCCAGTATTTCTTTTTTGCTTGAGCAATAATTTTATTACATTTGTTCTTTTCTTGCTTCATAAAGACAAAATTTTCTTCTGTCTTATTTCGTAACCAAGCCTTGTAACTTTTTCGCTTTGATTTAACAGCTAGTCTACATTTCTTCCGTCCACCCATACATTACCCACATATTTACCAATCTTTTAAAATTTACATTTAGGGATAGAATGCTCGGCTGCTAACAGTATGACTTTGCTGAAATGAAATTAGAAAAAATAAATTAACATCATCGTTCTCAATAAATGTTGTGTTATACGATGCAAGAAAAATCTGGTAGGCATCCCAGTTGGCAAGTTTATAATTAAACTTTGGAATTTTGTCTTCGATCTGTTACATCATTATTTATGTCATCATCAAAGATTATAGTAATGGGGAGGTGATCACTTCCCAAACAATCTTCTCCTATAGACCAATTACAGTTTACTGCAATGCTAGCTGAAACTAAGGATAAATCTATCGCGCTAGGTTTGTGAGTTGAAACATCTGGAATTCTTGTGATTCGACCATCATTTAATAAAACTAAAGAGGAATCAGTAATATTTTCAACGAATCTGTGTGGATGAAACTTTAGAAACACCCAGAATCCCAAAATGGTGCATGGGCATAAAGTCGCCAACAATGATCCATTTCTTACTTGTTAAATTTGTATTCTTCAGCCAGTCTGTGTTATCCTCTTGGGGTCCATTAGGATAATATACAGAAAGTACATTGTAAACCGAGTCTTTTGTTCACTTTGATTACAGCACCTGTAGCAAATACACCTTCATCTTCCTGCGGCACCGGAAATGGAACGATCCTAGTAAATTCCAGGTCCCGTCTGATGTAAAGAGCAGTCTGGACTTTTTTTTGTTTGATTCACTGACTGTGTAAAGTGGAGGGTAGAAATAATTCTCCAAATTAGGTAGTCTGTGCTTTTCCACATTCAGAGACTGAAGTGCTAGCACAGAGTGGTTTCCCTCCAAAACATGATTTTCAAAAGCTAATAAATTACTGGGAAGTGATCTGGCATTCCATTGAAAAATTTTGAAACAATCCTTTTGCTTAGCTTTCATGGCAAACTGTAAGTTGTAACATAACTGCTGTTATGCAAATGTTGTCATCTTCAACCGACATTGTATCATATGTCAGACTATTTGCAAAAGCTTCCCAATTGGCTAATTTATAATTATAACTTGGGATTTTGTCTTCAACATCTGATATGTCAGTGCTAACTTTATCATTCAAATTTATGGTGATTGGAAGGTGTTCACTTCCAAGGCAGGCAGTCTTCTCCAGTGGACCAATCGCAATCAATTGCTAGATTTGGAGATACCAGCGACAAGTCTATAGCAGCTGGTTTGTGTGTTGATACATCCGGGGATTCGAGTAACTCGTCCATCATTTAACAAGATTAGACTGGAATCAACAATATTTTCTAGAAATCTGTTAGAAGACACTTTTGAACATTCTGTATCCCAAAAAAAAGGAGCATGAGCATTAAAATCGCCGAGAATTATCCATTTCTTAGAAGTGAAATCGATGTTTTTCAGCCAGTCCGTATTATCATCTTTGGGGCCGTGGGGATAATACACTGAAATGACATTATAAACTGAGGTGTTATTAACTTTTATCGCAGCCCCTACAGAAAAACTGTCTCAGAATCTTGTAGTCCTGGGCATAGAAAACTTGTGAAAAATTGTAAATCACATCTAACATAAATAGCGCACTGCACCTTTTCATTTGAAATATTTACGTTAGTTAGTGGTGGATAGTAGAAATTCTTAATATTTGGAAGCTTTGATATTTCAACATTTAGCGATTGAAGCGCTAACACACTATAATTTCCCTGTTGTACGTAATTTTCAAAGGGCAGAAAAATTTGCAGAGATTGATCTGGCATTCCACTGTAATATTTTCAAATTGTTGTATACTTGTTTCTTCATAGTTGTCTATAACTATAAGTCAATATGTCACTTGTGAAAAAGAAGGGAAAAAACTTATCACTAGTCAGGACCAAGGATATTTTCCGACGATGCCTATGGTCTGTGACGGAATGCCGCGGGAGGAGGTAGACAATACATTCCTGGCGGTGGTAAGGATCCGTGGGGTCTGGAAGGCCAGTGACTGCAGTTGAATCCCCGGGTGCCGCTGAATCTTCCACCTCTTTGTCTGCGTCGTGTCGATCCCAGAAGAGGCGGTGTAGATGGCGGCCAAGGTTTCTTGCCAGTAGCCTTGCTCTTTCGCCATTTGGGTGGAGATCATCTTGAAGGTGATAAAATTTCTTGATGTTGTCGTAACCCACAGAGAAAAACGTTTTTTTTAGTATTTTTTCCAATTAATTCAGAGTAGGTGTGCGCATTATATATCACTCGTTTTGCTTCAAGATGTTGCGATTTGACAGGGATTGACTTGCTGCATACAACATGGGACTGGGGAAAGATTTGCTGGACAGATTTCACAGCAGATGCCATGTCTTTTCCGCACACAGCGGCGTCTTTTCCTTTAAGGTCGTTGAATCCTGTGTGCAGAACCACACACATCTGGAGCAGGATGCAGCGATGACTTGACTTGCTTCTTCAGCAACCTTCTTGACGTCGTCAATGGTGAACGCTTTCCTTGCAGCCACTTGTAGTCCATAAGCCATTCCCAGGTGTGTAGGATTGACTCGGTTCATCGTAGAGTCGTGAAGAATAAGGACACGGGGAGTATCTGAGGGAATCGTTTTTTTTTTTTGCCTGCATTGATTTGGGGTTGACTCTTGCGTTCAATTTGGTGTCACTTTATCTACGTAATCAGGCTGACATGGTGGGTGAACTTGAAGCATTGTCGAATGTAATTGGAAGTCTGTGTGATAGAATTTCGCGGCTCGAAATAACCATCGGTGAGCAAAAAGAAGCGATCGAAAAACTGAGCAGGCCTGTTCCGAAAACAGCGTTTGTCAACACTCAAACCCAGACGGACGTAACACCTACCTCTGGTTATCGCTCCTATGCGGACGCTGTTAAGGTAGTCCCACCGGTCCCTGCATCCAAGACAACAACAGAAAGATCTGCAGGGTCGGTGGACTACGAAAGAAAAGTCAAAAAAAAAAAAAAAACAAAAACCCCAAAAGAAGTAGCCAAAAGAACAGTACTGAAAATGACGTCACTACCAATTGTGTGTGTGTTTTGTTTGCTTGTGTTCGTGCGAATGCATGCATGCATGCATGCTTTCGTGCGAGCGTGCGTGCGTTCGTGCGCGCGCGCGTGCGTGTGTGTGTGCGTGTGTGTGTGTGTGTGTGTGTGTGTGTGTGTGTGTGTGTGTGTGTGTGTGTGTGTGTGTGTGTGTGTGTGTATGTGTGTGTGTGTGTGTTACTCAGACTCAGACTCATAAGGGTCCAGAGGTACAGCGTGGTTTTATGATGTATCATAGTTACTTAATGTATAGACAATAATTCTTCAAGGCCCAAATAGTGAGCGATTATTGTCTTTTAGTTTTCATGCGGTCCATATTATTTCTTGCAATATGATTTTGTAGGTCGTCATAACCTCACTTGAGAATATGCAAGTTTAGGACTGGCATGCTTTTTGTAGCTGTTCTGTTAGCTTCAGTTGTCGCAGTCTGTATGTAGAGCAGGATCGAGAAAATGTGTGTGTGTGTGTGTGTGTGTGTGTGTGTGTGTGTGTGTGTGTGTGTGTGTGTGTGTGTGTGTGTGTGCGTGCGTGCGTGCGTGCGTGCGTCCGTGCGTGCGTGTGCGTGTGTGTGTGTGTGTGTGTGTGTGTGTGTGTGTGTGTGCCTGCGTGCCTGCGTGCCTGCGTGCGTGCGTGCGTGCGTGCGTGCGTGCGTGTGTGTGTGTGTGTGTGTGTGTGTGTGTGTGTGCGTGTGTGCGTGTTTGTACGTGCGTACTTGCGTGCGTGGGTACGTCCGCGCATGTGTGTGTGTGTGTGTGTGTGTGTGTGTGTGTGTGTGTGTGTGTGTGTGTGTGTGTGTGTGTGTGTTTGCGCGCGCGCGCGCGCTCCAGGATCACATCAACTGCTGAAATATTGACAAGAAGCGCACTTTAAATCAGAAACAAAGAATGCTCCTGCATACTACCGATCTAACAAGAGTTCTCTACTATGCTACTGTCTAAGCTCAGATGAAGTGAGTTGAGTTCCTTCTAACTCAAAGTCCAGTAGTAAGAACAGTATTCCGACTGCCGTTGGAGAAAGCTGAAATGTCGCTTGGCCCGGCTGCACTGGGGAAGTGGGTAGTGGGCGGCTGCATTTTGAACTGTCTTGAGACATCGAGAGCAGAAAAGCAGTCACACACACACACACACACACACACACACACACACACACACACACACACACACAATGTCAAGTGTACACAGCCATTATATTCACTACCTCACTGTATGGATCAGGGGAGTGAGTTCTATGTAGACAGCATAGCAGCAAGCTGAAGCGACGTTGGCGTTC
>JADBJO010002220.1:20000-22500 GCA_016801955.1 Conus betulinus
CCCCCAGAAGGTAGTCCATTCTATAATAACTATTTAGTGAAAGACGGGAATTGAAAGATGGAAGAATGCTTGTTGCCAATAATAGAGAAAGATGATGTTTGTTTATTGCTTTGTGGTGATTTTAACGCAAGAACTGGGTGTGAACAGCAAATTTTGAAAATATGACGAATGTATTTAATGATGATGATGATGATGATGATGATGATAGTGATGATAATGATGCTGATGTAAATATCATGTAAATATCAAAAGACGTTCTAAAGATGGTGTTTTAAATAGGTTTGGGGACTCTTTGTTAAGTATGTGTTTGCTTTTCGATCTCTATATTCTGAATGGTTGTTCTATAAGCGACCCCCATGGAGAATTTACCTTTATTTCCACTCAAGGTTCAAGTGTCATCGATTATTTTTTATTGTTTCCCCTGATTTGATATATTTTTGTGATGTTAGCATTGGTGATTGCTTGCACTCATGGCACCTACCTGTGGAGCTGAAATGGAAGAGTGATACGCTGAGAAGATGGAACAGAGAGAGTGCGAACGCTTGGAAGAGAAGATTGTGTGGTCGGATGAAAAGTGCCAGTTATACAAAGATGAGTTAGAATCAGATTACTTCAAAGAATGTATGGAAAAGTGTCTAGTGTTATGAATACCGACATAAATGAAAGTGTTGATCTGTTTGTTAAATCACTGTATGGAGCAGCGGCATGCATGGTAAGAATGGTGGGGAGAGTGAAGAAGACTGTGGATGATTGGTTCGATGATGTGGAATGTAAAAAGAAAAAGAGTGAAGTCAAACGCCTTCTTCAAAGTCATCGCAGAGCAAAGACCAATTTAGATGATCGTAGGAATGCTTATGTAAAGGCACGAAAGGAATACATTGAACTAAGGGAAGAAAAAGAAAACGATCATAATGAGACCAAATTATTAAAATTAAAAGAATCCGTAAATGACCCGAAATTATTTTGGTCTACTATCAGATCTCTCAACAGGAAAAGAATGATTTACAACGATATTTCTACTCAACAGTGGTACGATCACTTTTTCCATGTCTTTAACGATTTTGAAGAAGTTGACACAGAAGATAATGAAGCTGATGAAATATTCGATCAGACTCAAGAACCCTTATTTAACGATAATATTTCAAAAGAAGAAGTCAAACAATGTCTCAAAAATCTAAAAGGTGGTAAAAGCGCCGGACCTGATAAGATTATAAACGAAATGCTTAAACAGGTGAACGAACCTATCATTGACTATTTACACAAACTTTTTAATCTGCTGTTCCAAAAGGGAATGTTTCCCACTGCTTGGTCCAGATCTATCATTGTTCCTATCCATAAAAAAGGTGATGCAAACAACCCAGATAATTACAGGGGCATAGCCTTAATGGATGTTCTTGGAAAGGTCTATACAAGTATATTAAATAAACGTCTCTCAGCATGGGCAGAAAAGGAAAATAAGATAATAGAAGAACAGGGAGGCTTCAGAAGGGGTTATAGTACAGTTGACAACATATTCATTCTATACACGATAGTAGAAAAGTTTCTTATGAAAAAACTCCAAGCTCTATGTCGCATTTGTAGACTTTAGGAAGGCCTTTGATTCTATAAATAGAAATAAATTGTGGAATGTTTTGAGAAATTCTGGCATAAACGGCAAAATGTATAATGCTCTTAGAGGGATTTACGAAACGGTGCTTGCATGTGTCCGCGACAAACACTTATATTCTGAGTTTTTTTGCTTGCCCCAGAGGAGTGAAACAAGGATGTCTCCTCAGCCCTCAACTGTTTTCCTTCTTTATTAACGAATTAGCTTTAGAAGTATCAAGGATGGGTAAGCACGGGATACAGTTAGTTCCTGGGGAGGTAGAAATTTTTTTCTATTGCTTTTTGCAGATGACGTAATACTAATGTCTGATACAGTTATAGGATTGCAAAATCAGCTTAATGCTCTCAAACATGAAGCAGATAGACTAAGTTTAACTGTTAATCTCGACAAAACAAATATAATTGTGTTCAGGAAGGGAGGTCATCTTTCAGTAAGGGAAAAATGGTGGTATGGGAATTCTGAAATTAAAATAACAAATACTTATAAGTATCTAGGTCTACTATTTACTACAAAACTAAGTCTAAGTATGGGATGGGATAAGAACTGCAAGAAAAGTAAAAAAGGTGTGTCATTGAAATACTAAGATCACTTAGAAAACTAGACTCAATAGATTGTTCACTATTTTGGAAAATATTCGATTCACAAATTGAGCCCGTACTCACTTATGCAGGAGAAGTTTGGGGCATTAACGAAAATAAGCAAATGGAGAAGGTTCATACTTTGCCATGAAACGTCTCTTAAATATACCTCTTCATTCCTCAAATAACATGTGCTATGGTGAAACAGGAAGATATCCACTATACATTCGCACTACTATTAAATGCATAAGATATTGGCTAAAACTCCTTCAACTTCCATTGTCAAGATTGAATAGACAGGCATATGAAATGTCCC
>JADBJO010002220.1:32500-42500 GCA_016801955.1 Conus betulinus
GTCGTCCCCCCGCCCCGCCCTCCCCCCCCCCCCCCCCCCCCCCCAATCTATTTCAGTCTACCATTCCCCAAACCTGAACAAATCTTTCTCTATTGCCCCCTCCCTATTTCCCGTCCATAACTTTTAGTCTACTCCATACCTCCATGCCTCTTTGAAAGCATTGATTTCTATCATACTTCCTAAGGTTTAAAGATTTGAACATCGCTTTCCTGATTCTGGTCTAATTCTGCACAATATGAGCAATATTGATGGCTTAAGGACTATCGGTTGCAAGCTCTACACCATGGCAACATATTGCATGGGAAAGGAAGGGTGTTTCTTTGCCTTTTTTTTTTTTCTTCAGGTTGTCTTTAAACAAGAGAATCAATTTGCCTATTTGACTCACAAGATACGACTTCATGCCACAGGACAGAGGGTAGGCGCGGGAAATGGGGACAGAGAGAGGAGCATGTAGACTCCATTCCAAACAAAAACGTCATATGCAGGATAATCAGCGTCACAATAGTAATGAAAAACAAGTTTGGTATTTATTTCAGAAGCAAAACAGGAAAAAGGAGGGACAAAAGTAACAAACATTCCTCTGATACGTTCACAGGTTTTTGCTTTGAGCAATCTCATTATCGTAGCTGTTCCCTGGAATCACACAACGGCAGACACAGAATGCGAACAATCAATGCAGTGCCATAGTAACAAACAACATTGCAAGCTGGCATTTTCTGACCCCGTACTTCTACTGCCTCTCCGCCATCTACCCACTCACACACCCCCCCCCCCTTTAACGCCCCCCCCCCCCCCCCTCCCTCCCTCCACCACCTCTTCCTCTCTCCTGTCACACGACTTCCATCCTCTCCCGTCCACCCCCACCCCATCCCTCCTCTTCTTTTTTGTCATCGCTAATAATAGCAGCGGGGTTCCAGAGACCGGAATTTGACCACCTCTGTCTTCTCTCTGCCAGACTATTTTGCAGACAGACACCTGCAGCCAGGACCGTACGCGCCAAATCTTCATTCCTCATTCAGCAGTCTCCCCTTCAGGAGGTGAAAAGGTCAGGCTAGTGATGTAGTTCAGTCAGATGCCTCGATTTTAGTTTTTTGGCGATTCTTTCAGTCTCAGGTCGCTGAACTATCCAAAACAGGCGTCTTCGTCATCTTTGAAAGTTATCTCCTAACAGAAATACATGATGTTTTGACTGTTTTTGACACATTTACTTTGGATTTTTTCCATATGGATGTCTGTTTTATCGTATAATTTTGATAGAAACGGAAAGTACACGATGCATCCATACTAGTGGGGGTTTTTTTATTTTGGGGGGGGTAAAGATCTGCCACACGACTGTAAAAACTACAGACTGTTTTACTGCTGGTTTAGTCATCTCTGGTAAGGTGCATCTATATGTCAGCTGCCTTAATTCTATATTCACAAATGTCTCTACTTATCTCTTCATTCCCTGTGATCTAGAATTCGTATTTAAAGATCCAGTCTTGACCGATATAAAATGAATGGATTTACAACGCTCGATGCATGTCATGCAAACATGTCTTTAAAAGGTGCATACAGCAAGAATTGTAATATTGAAAATATTGATGAAACCGTGACTTGAAGATTTACAAACGTTTGCATTTTTGGTGAGTGGAAAATTGGAAATGTTTTATTTACGTTTGCCTTTCTGCAAAATCTAGTTATGCAAGCACTTGTTAATGGGGATTAAATGCGAATATTAAAGTTTGTGGACTCTCTCTCTCTCTCTCTCTCTCCTCTCTCTCTCTCTCTCTCTCTCTCTCTCTCTCTCTCTCTCTCTCTCCTCTCTCCACACACACACACCCACACCCACACACACACACTCACACACACACCACATACACACACACTCTCTCTCTCTCACTGTCTTTCTCTTTCTCTCCTCACACACACACACACACACACACACACACACACACACACACACACACACACACACACACACAACTGGGACTGGGTGATCACAAAAACTCGATTTAAAAAAAAAAAAAAAAAAAAAAAAACAAAACTCTTTCCCCACATGAGTTTATTCTACCAGGGCCTACTCACGCTAATTCCCCAGATGGCCCCAATGCCAGCACAGGCACTGCCACTAAGGACGCCCAGCATCCCCTTCCTCCACCTCCACCCCCACCCTGCTCCACTCCCAACAAAATCCTTCTGTCACTTCCATTTCGTCCCTGAAAGTCCCAAAAGGGCAATGCCGCCAGTTCTCTCCACCACTCCTAAGAAACTTGACAGAAATCGATGAATCATGTCACCCAGCATACGATTAACATCTACCAATGAAGGAGAAACGGAGATGAAAAACGAAGATGTACATTAAACAGTTTAGGTTTTCATTCAATAGCGTCCATTCAAAACTCACTTCATCTTTAATATGAACGAGACCAATAGCCAAAGGGTCATGTCCTAGTTTAAAAAAAACCCCCCCCCCCCCCCCCCCCCCCCCCCCCCCCCCCCCCCCCCCTCCGCCTGCTTGTTTTGTATTGATCTCATTGATTCGTGCTCTCATGAAGTGGACCAATCAATAGCCTCGACACAAAGGGGAGCATTTACACTCGAACTTTACACAGGAATAGCGATTAAAAACATACAAACGAACAAACAGACGACCAAAAAGCGCCAGCTCTTTGGGAATACTGCTCAACGATTATTTTTGTCCCGACACACCCAAAATAGTAACATTCTGTGATTGGCAGGAAGAATCGTCGGCGTTTTTGTACTCTCAGCTACCGCCATCAACTTCCCCTCTTATCCCCACTTGACCTCCTCCCACCCACCCCCCCGCTCTCCACTTCCCTCCCCTCTCCTCCCTTTTACTTCCTGCCGGTTCATTGTGATGAGTCAAGGGAAGTAATCAGCATGCCACGGTCCCTTGAGGAAGGGAAAGCAAAACCGCCACAAGTAGAGACAGGAAGCACTGGAGGGAGGGGAGGGGGGAGAAGAAAGGTGGAGGGGGTGAAGACGTGGGGGAAACGGGAGTGGGGTGGGGTGGGGGTGGAGGGGTGGGGAAATGGGAGAGAGTAGGGGAGGGGGGAGTGTGTTGGAAAGGGGGAGGAGGGGATGGTGGGGAGGGGGAGAAGAAACAAAGGACTGGAAAAGAAGAGGGTACAGGGGAGATCACTGCACTCCACACCCTGATTCCCCCTTCCCCGATCTCCTCATCCCCACCCCCCACGTTGTTATCTGTGTTGTAAATCAAGTCATTCATATAGAGGAATTTGGATTTCAATTAAACATCTTCTCGGTTCAAGAAATCAATGGACAGGGGAATAAAACTTTGTTTAAATCTGACACTTCTGCATTTAACCGATCGATATCTTCGTCCTGACTGAAGAAGGTCATACTGATTTGCAAGGACGTGGGTCTGGTCACACGTAATCTTCTTCGCTTTACAACTAACACGGCACCTATATAGCTCACTCAGACTTTTTTGTCTCTCACCAACGATTTTTTTCCTCCCACGTTCACCACTTTCTCAAGCACATTTCTGCTCTTCACAGTCAACCCACCATACCAACACATAAATGAGAAAGTTAGAACAGATTCCAAGAAGCATGAATAAAATGTCCGAAGAATGTCAGTATTCACATGAAATGATCGCAGCTTGCGAAGACAATATAATCTGGTTTGACATTTTTTGTGGACATACTCACATGGGATTTAAAATTCAGCTTATTATCTATAAAAGTTCCTAAATATTTGTATGATTCAACACGTTCTACTTCAGCACCTTTGATAAAAGTGGTGGTACAGCTTTTGGATTCTTTCTAAAATCAATCAACATTTCTTTTTTCGTTTTTGTTACATTCAGATCAAGATAGTTATGATCGCACCAGTCAACAAATCTTTGAACCTCCTTGAAGTAAACAGAATCAGAGTTGGAAAGATCTACAAGTGCTGAGTCATCTGAATATTTAATGTACAAAGTTGAATCACTTCCTGAACAATCATTTTTTGTGTACAGAGTAAAAAGCACTGGTGATAAAAACAGTACCCTGGGGTGCGCCAGTTGAAATGACTCTGGAAGACGAAACAACACTTTGATATCGAACAGACTGTGTCCTCTGTGTAAGAAAATCAATTATCCAAAGAATGAGCTTGTTACCCACATTTATGTTAATGAGTTTCTTTGCCATCAGATGTGGTTGTATGGTGTTGAATGCTGATGAGAAATCAATAAAGAGAATGCGTACAAAGGAGGCAGGTTTTTCGAGGTGTGAAAAGCATGATGGAGAAGTGTGAGTGTGGCATCATCTGTTGATCTGTTCTGTTGGTATGCGAACTGAAACGGGTCTTGGTACTGTGTAGTATCTTTTAAAACATAACTGAGGACAATTCTTTCAAGACATTTCATTGCAACAGATGTGAGGGCAACTGGTCGGTATCATTTAAACAGCTTGGGTTGCGTTTTTTGGGAACAGGACATACAGTGGCATTTTTCCATAAAACAGGAATTATACATTCTCTAAGTGACCAGGTAAACAAACGACTGTAAACATAGGAGAGCTGAGAAGCACACACCTTGTGGACGGCAGTCCACGACCAGATACGCCAAGACATCGGTCTGTGGATGACTAGTCTGCTTCGCCTCAGGCATGTGGAAATGCCAGCCTGAATGAGTTTCAATAACATCTGTAACCAGTCTTGTATAAAAAGAAAAAAAAAAAAAAAAAAAAAAGTCAAACACAGCCTGATGATTTGCCAGCTATAAAGCAACAGCTCCTCTGTTGATGTCTATATAGCCGTCATTACCCCCAGGGCCTTGCTAGAGCTAGGCTAGGTGATGGTGAAATTAATGTCCTGTTTGTCGGAGGTTGATAGGGATAGCTTGGTTCTAGACTGGAGCCTGTATGAATGAGGCCGAGAGATGCTGAAAGCATGAACCATTCCGTTTAATTTGTCAGATGTGGATTAAGATAGAAATGTAAATCATTCATTTTTGAAATAACAACACTGCCACATACAATACAGAAGAAAGCCGTATGGGAAAATGTACCGAACATAGCGAAAAGCTTGATTCCATTTTTGAAGTGTCAAATTGCTTTCTGCTTTGATTTCTCTGTTACAAACTCAAGGGAATTAATCACAAAGAGAAATAATTCCCCTATGGACGACACTAAAGAATTTTTTTTTTAATTACTAAAGGCAGAGCCGGACAGAGTGAGAAAGCATAGGAAATTACTAGCACTTGTGCTTTGACGGGACTGAAATAAAACTTTGATTGACTCCTCCTCACATCTCCCCCCCCCCCCCCCCCCCCCCCCACACACACACACACACACACACACACTCCCCGTGTCTCAATAGGCGCTGCCAAGGTATTAGCAAAGGTCACACGCAGGTTGTGATAAGAACAACAGGCCTCCTGCACTTTAGGAGAAGACCAAGACAAGTGGGATATCTGCACATTACAATAAGAAAAAGCAAACCTAAGACGACCTGTACATGGTAACGAGGATGACAAACGTAGGATTGATGCCAGTTATAAGGAGAGCCAAACACTTGTGTCAGTGCAAACATCCTGCAAACAGAAATAGTAACCGTTCACTAGATGTTGATTATTGTGTAGTGCAAATACATAAGAGCATTGCAAAGGACCCGCAGGCTTTAACAACATCAGTGACCTTTCTGACCTGCAGGCTTTAACAATAGCAGTGACCTTTCTGACTTGTAGGCTTTAACAATAGCAGCGACTTTTTCTGACCTGCAGGCTTTAACAACATCAGTGACCTTTCTGACCTGCAGGCTTTAACAACGGCAGTGACCTTTCTGACCTGCAGGCTTTAACAATAGCAGTGACCTTTCTGACCTGCAGGCTTTAACGATAGCAGTGACCTTTCTGACCTTCAGGCTTTAACAATAGCAGTGACCTTTCTGACCTGCAGGCTTTAACAATAGCAGTGACCTTTCTGACCTGCAGGCTTTAACAATAGCAGCGACCTTTCTGACCTGCAGGCTTTAACACAGCAATGACTTTTCTGACCTGCAGGCTTTAACAACAGTATTGACCTTTCTGACCTGTAATTCTTAACAACAGCATTGACCTTTCTGACCTGTAATTCTTAACAACAGCATTGACTTTCTGACCTGTAACTCTTAACAACAGCATTGACCTTTCTGACCTGTAACTCTTAACAACAGCATTGTCCTTTCTGACCTGTAACTCTTAACAACAGCATTGACCTTTCTGACCAGGAACTTTTTAACGACTGCATTGATCTCCTTTTTTGACCTGTGAAGCTTAACGACAGCATTGACCTTCTGACCTGCAACTTAGTCTTAACAGCAGCATTGATATACTTTTCTAGTTGTGGCTCCAGTAACAGCGTTGACCTCTCTCACCTGCAGCTTTGCATTAATCCCAGTATTGACCTATAACTGAATATCTGTTGAGCACCTTGTCAGAATTCTGGGGAAGTGAAGAGAGAGAGAGAGAGAGAGAGAGAGAGAGAGAGAGAGAGAGAGAGAGAGAGAGAGAGAGAGAGAGGCGAGATGATGATGATGATGATGATGATGATGATGATGTACATGGTGATGATGCAAATAGACACTTTATATCATTATATTTTTGGGAGCCGGAATAGCTCAGTTGGTAGAGCGCCTGACTCGCAATCTTGGTGATCCTGGGGTTGCGGATTCGAACCTCTGCCGGTGCGTTTCGGTACAGGGGGATTTTTCCCTCGGAATTAACATTGGTTCTGACTCCATTTCCCATACAGTCCTTAAAATGAGACTATAAACCGAGGTTCCGTGTGTGAACGCACGCATAACATCTTGCACACACGTAAAATCCCATCACCAACATTCGGAAGAGTAGGCCAGTTTGGCCGTTGGTATCGATGACACGTTACACATAACATGCACCCTGAGTGAGAAATGGAAAGAATGAAGGAAGTAAGGAAAATGAGTGATCGATATTGAACGATACTGACTGGATGAAACGGGAAACGACTGAATGAAAGCGCCAGCTGGCAGCTCTTCAGTCGGCACTACCCAGGTAGGCAGCCCGTTGTGTAAACGAGTGTTGATTGTAAAGCGCTTAGAGCTTGGCGTCTAGCCGAGAATAGGCGCTATATAAGTATTCATTATCATCTATATTACAAATGAGAGTGGTCGAATTCCCTTCTGACCTAAATTCCTTAACAACAGCATCGATCGCCTTTCCCAACTGTAACTCTTAACCTTAGTGTTGATCTCCGCTCCAACTAGTAGCGCTTAATTAGAGCCTGGGTCTTTTTACATTGGATACGAAGTTGTTTCTTTTTTTTAAACACGCATGATCACAGATTTAAAGTTCATTTACGCTTTGACGGCAGAGCCTAGTTTAAAGTGTATACAGTTATTGGAAGGGGAGTGTAGCGGACGTTATCTTCTATGCGTATACGTGCGCTTCATCCAAGTCCGTTGATCTGTCCCGCGGGAAAGTGGACAAAACAGACGGTGACATGGAGCACTCAGCCTGTCTGCCCACGATCTCTCACTGACCATTGTTCTGCCCACTGATGGTCAAGTGCTTACTCTCTCTCTCTCTCTCTCTCTCTCTCTCTCTCTCTCTCTCTCTCTCTCTCTCTCTCTCTCTCTCTCTGTCTGTGTCTGTGTATGTGCGTGTGCGTGCGTCCATGCATGCGTACTCGCGCGCGTGCGCGTGTGTGTATGCATGTGTGTGTGTGTGTGTGTGTGTGTGTGTGTGTGGTGTGAATGTTATATGTTATATATCAATGTACCTCCATGTATTTCGGGATACACCATTTTACCCACTACTTTCTTTTTTTTTTTCATTTCATTTCACAGTATTGGTATTCAATTCTGCGGCAGTTCCCATGTTTCTCAGTTTGTTCCCAGTTTTTCCCATGTGTGCACAGCTCACAATGTATTCCTCAGACATGTCATTCCCGTCTGAATCACTATGATACTCGGTAATCTTTTGTACGGACTGAAACCAATTATAACTGGCTGTAACAAAACAAAACAAAAATGCCTATCACACGAAGAGCAGCAAGACTTTTGTCGCTAGACAAAGTGCACCTCAATAAGCCGGTAACGAGCACATTGCTAGTCTAAACTGATCATCCTATGTATGTAGCTGATTCGATTCTTTGCCAACTGTCGCGTTTTACTCAATTATTCTAAAATAAACTCGAAATATTCAAGAGCTCAGTTGATAACTGAGTTACGCGCCTCTATCGAACACCGACTTGCAGTAATCACTTGATCAAATGCCAAACCTATTCGCCCTCTGCAATTTTACTGTACCATGCTCACTTTTTTTTCTATCTATTCTTTCCTGTCTTTCCTTTTCCCTTTCTTCCTGTTCCCGTTTCTTCTTTTTCTATTTATTTTATTATCTATCAATCGCTTTATTGCTTTTTTCTCTCTCTCTCTCTCTCTCTCTCTCTCTCTCTCTCTCTCTCTCTATCTATCTATCTATCTATCTATCTATTCATCCATCCACCTACCTACCTACCTACCTATCTATCTCTATCTATCTATCTATCTATCTATCTATCTATCTATCTATCTATCTATCGATTCGTTGTATTTGTTTACGTTTTCCTTGGTTCGTTTATTTATTACATGAAAAGGAAAGGTTAAAAAATGCACTAAATTTTCCAGTCAAACAAAGGAATTTGTTTTTAGCAAATGGTGGGGGAAAATAGCGGTTGATCATAATGAGAAAACATTTCTGTTTTTTTTCACCTCCAACTCAGAATGACAACACTTATGTTTCTATCGAACTGAAATTCGATTTGAAACGGAAAGCAGCTGAATCAGAAATGCCAGTTTTTTTCCCATTTGTCTTTTTAAAATCTTTTATCTGTAAACATCGATACATGAGTAGGGCCTCATGATTTGCCAAAGTCTGTAAACTTCCTTGCGATTGGTGCAGATTGGGACCAACTTTCCCATCCGATGCCAGACTGATGCTGAGCGTTAAATTAATTTGATTCTCTCTGCCGTTGTCAGGCCTCTCTCTCTCTCTCTCTCTCTCTCTCTCTGTCCTTCTCTGTATCTGTCATTCTCTCTGTCTCTGTCTCTCTCTCTCTCATCTTCAAACGTTTTTGGTCCTCATATCCAGGCGCAGCCATGTCCCATGCAACTCAATAGACGTCACACAGGTCAACGATCACGGGTGATAGTGCCCTCCACATGTCTGTCATTGTGAACACAGCGCGAGAAAGCAAGTGCGCGCACAAAGAAGGCATGGAGAAAAGAAGAACGCAGAGGGGGTGGCGGTGACGTTTTCTGTCAATCGCCCTGTGGAGCTGTTACGTCCCGCGATGTAACAACCCCACGATTTATCGCATATCGACTCCAGCGAAGTGTCCAGTGTGTCAGATCATGACATGCCCCCACCAGAACCAACACGTTATGTCTTGACGCAAATAAAATACCTTAAGGGCGCTTTCAGATTCCTTTTTGTTATTTGCAATAAATAGTGGTGGAGAGCGCTTAGTTACAGGCATACTTTTTCTGTCTTTTTTTTTTTTTTTTTTTTTTTTTTTTGAGCAGGTAAAGTATATCTGTGTTTCTGACTTTTATAACAGTGTGGATGCTACATACATATGAAGAATTATACATGTGGATTGACCGTCATTTTCTGTTTTGTTTGTGTGCATGAAGGAATATCTACCATGTCACCCCACCCTCCTCCTGTTGAAGTTTATCAATGTTATGTTATAAAATGAAAGGTTGCACATTCGTACAAAAATACAGAGAGAGAGAGAGAGAGAGAGAGAGAGAGAGAGAGAGAGAGAGAGCTACCTCTTCCCCCCCCCCCCCCCCCCCCCCCCTTCCCCATCTAAAAGAAGAAAAGCAACGTGTTGTAGTTACGTTCCTTTTTCGTCAACGAATTTCAATGGTGTAGACTTCTTTTGTTGAACGCAACTCAGGTATATGTGAATATAGTCTGTTGAATACACACAGATGTTTCTTTACCTACCCACCTTCTTACCTTCCTTCCTTTATTATTTTTTCC
>JADBJO010002220.1:52500-57715 GCA_016801955.1 Conus betulinus
ATTCCTCTCCTACAAATTTACCCCCCAGAGACAGTTCAACGTAGTTCAAACAATCACTTGGACAATGCTCCTGAAAGTGTCCACCAGAAATCCAGTTCTTCTTCTTCTAATGAAATCTTTCCCCACCATGCAATGCCACCCATGCCGTACTTTAACAGACCTCCCATTACATCAATGCCGATGTTTCCGCCCATGTGGCCTTTCTCTCCCCTTCCCTCCTCTGCCTTTCAATCCTTGGACACAAATGCATCCTTATCTTCCCTCTCCCCCTGCTTAACAGAAATTCCGGTATCTGGAATTCAGATAACAGCTTGCTGCCTCGCCTTCCATGTGCAGGCCTGAGCCCTTGCCTACCCTTCCTCCGCCCAAATTTACCCATCCCCTGCCGCTCAGCTCCACCCCCTCCCCCTCCCCCCCCAGCCCGTGTCTTCTTTCCCTCCTGCTTTCTCCGTCTCACCTCCACCTTCCCACCACACGCTGACTCCTCCTCCCTCCCCCCCCCCCCCCCCCCCCCCCCCCCCCCCCACACACCTCACCTCAACCCTGTGAGTCTTGTTCCCCCCTGTATTGCTTAGTTACTGTGGATGACTGTACTACTGTGACCCGGACAGCTTGAAAGCGACATTTGTCTTGGTTGGTCATACTTTCCTGAATATTGTTATCACACACATACTTGGATTGTCCTTTGGACTGAACTTCGTTGCCCTGCTTTTTGGATTTTGTGTGTTCGTGGATATTTTATAATTGCTGATTTTATATATTTTTCATTGTTTGTTGTAACAGTATATCTATTTTGTTTTATTGCACAGGACTTTGCTCTAGAATTAATACAATGGACCATTGTAATGTAATTAATACTGATACTGGATTACGCATTGGTCACCTAAATGTTTATCATCTGCCAAATAAGATCCATGATGTCTGTTTTCTTCTAAACGAATCCCCTTCTATTCATCTGCTTGGTCTTAGTGAAACTCGCCTTGACTCCCGTTTCACTGATACAGCTTTTATCCATAACTAACTATAACTTTGTCCGACGCGATGCACATCACTCTGGTGAAACAGGACTTGGAATATACATTCATCAAAGCATCGCTCACTGTACAAAAAGGCGGCGTGACCTTGAGCCTGATAATGTTGAATGCATGTGGCTGCAGGTAAAACCCTCCAACTCAGCCCCTCTTCTATTTGCATATATGTATAGGAATCCCGCTGCCACCTTCCTCTGGTATGACAACTTTGTACACATGATGGATGATGTATATAAGAGCTATCCAAATGTCATTTTTTCTCGGTGATTTAACATTGATCTGTTAAAAACGGCAGCCTGCCTGGGATGGGACCACCACACTCTTTGGCTTGCATCAGCTTATTCATAATCCAACTAGAATCGCAAAGACATCTTCTACATTGCTGGATCATATCTACACCTACAACAAAGCCATGGTATCCAATATAACTGTGGGCAACAAAAGCATAAGCGACCACTGTCTCATTTTGTGCACTTGGTCTTGTAAACTTCCAAAGCAACAGAATAAGGGCCACATAAACCATTCAATATCGCTGCTTCAAAAATTTCAGTAAGGATGAATTTTTCCTCGACTTAAGCTTAGCTCCTTTCTACAGCGTACTTAATTACACAGATCTAAATGAAGCGTATAATACCTGGTATATAATATCTTTCTCTCTCATCGTTGATAAACATGCTCCACTTAGAAGAAAAAGGGGGGTAAAACACAGAGTACTTCCCAGCTGGCTGACAAAAGGCATTATTACAGAAATGGCACTAATGGATGCACTTAAAACCGCAAAAAAGTAGTAGATGAATATAAAAAGCAGAGAAACAGAGTATCAGATATCTAGTTAGAAAATCAAAATCTGAGCATTTTTGGGAAACTGATAAACGCAAACAAGGATACAGCATCATTATGGCGTGCTGTTAATGAAGTAACTGACAAGTCAAAAAAGAAATCAGATAATACTGCGACTATGTGGTCTGCTAACACTTTCAACAATCATTTCCTTCAGTTAACCGAATCAGTACAGACAGCTGCCAATGCTACATTTTTTAATCGATATTAGACTCCAGCTGTTCTCCAATCGTTTTGCCAAGAACGATTAAATACAAGAGATTCATTTTAGCATCCCCTTGCTTGCTATTAATGAAGTTGGTTCCTTAATTTCAAAACTTAAAAATAAAAAAAGCAGTGGGGTCCAGATAACTTAAATGCTTCTGTACTCAAGCTTGCTCTACCTTACACTGTTGATACCCTTACGTATGTGTTTATAATTTGTGCATTGATCAGAATGTGTCTTCCTATGTGGTCTAAAGGCTGCAAAAGTCATTGCCTACCCAAATCAAGAGATCTCACTGATTTAAACAATTTTAGACCAATATCTCTTTTATCCTTTGTATCGAAACCTATTGAGATGCATGTTCACAAACACCTAACTAAACATATGGAACATCAAAAACTGTTCCACCCATTTCAGTCAGGCTTTCGTCGAAATCACTCATGCCACACGGCTTTAACACGCCTCTGTGATACATGGCTATCAGTCATCAACGAAAGAAACTCACTGGGAACTGTTTTTTTCTCGATTTTAAGAAAGCCTTTGATCTTGTAGACCACAACATATTATTAAAAAAAAATACTGCATATGTCAAAAAAATCCGGCAGTAGTCACCTTCTTTCAGTCATATCTTGAAAAACAGGACCCAGCGTGTTTACTTAAACGGTACTTATTCTTCTGAAGGAATAGTGAGCTGTGGTGTTCCGCAAGGCTCTGTCCTTGGACCTCTTCTCTTCTGTGTTTTCATAAATGACCTACCGATGCACATATCTCACAATGATGTCATCTGTGATCTGTTCGCTGACGATAGCTCTCTTCACTGTGTGATACAAAACATCATATCTGTACAAATATCGTTACAACAAAGTATAACGGATGTCTTAGAATGGTGCAACAAAAAACCGAATGGTCCTTAATCCGCACAAAACAAAATGTATGGTCCTAACATCGAGAAAGAAACATCAACGACAGCATCTTATGTTGAGCCTAAAAATGAATGAACCTTGATCGAGCAGGTTACCGAACATCGTGTCTTAGGCGTGATCATCGATGAGAATTTTAAATGGCAATCACATATAAATCATGTTTGCAAACAGTTGGCTCGCAATTTGTTTTTACTCCATAAACTCAGTTATTATGTTGAACCACACATCGGAAATTATTTTTTGAAGCCCATTGCCTTTCTCACATCAACTATGCGTCCACTGTCTGGAGTGGTGCCGGTGAAAATACATAAAAAAGATCAACTCTATGTATAGACGGGGAATTAAGCTGATTCTTCCCGACAAGTCTCTATCGACCACGAGCAAATTCGCAAAACTAATGATGTTACCACTGCAGAGCCAACTGACCTATAATAAAGCAGTACTACTAATGTTTAAAGTCCATGCAAACATGGCGCCAACATATATCTTGCTGAGTTTATCCAAATGGCAACAATGCGATATATGATTCAAATAATTACATTTTACCACGTGTCCGCATTGATTTGTTCAAATCTAGTTTTGCATTTTTTGGTCCATCTGTGTGGAACTCTCTTCCTCCGTCTGCCAAAACATGTCAATCACTGCCGTCCTTCAAATCAGCAATACTTAAACATTTACTTGAACAATAAATCTAACCTTTTGACCATAGTTGTGTGTGTGTGTGTGTGTGTGTGTGTGTGGTGTGTGGGTGTGTGCGTGCGTGCGTGCGTGTATGTGTGGGCGTGCGTGCGTGCATGCGAACGCGCACGTGTATACGTGTCTGATTTGTTTTTTTGTTTTTTTTTTTAAAATTCTCATTATTATTCTTATTACTATTGTTATTGTCTTCTCTCCCCCCACCTTCCCCTCACGTCTTTTCTGTTCTGTCTTCTCTTCTTCTCCCTTTCTATCTTCCTCTTCTCTCTCCTCTGTGTATCCCTGCTGTCCCCCCGTCACTGTCTGTTCGCCTCTGTCACTCTCTCTCCTTTCTCTGTCCCTCTCTAACTACCTCTCCTTTTACTCACTGTGCCTTCTCTTCCAATACACCTCCCCGCAACCCCTCTCCTATGCCCCCCCCACGCCCCTCGCCCCCCCCCCCCCCCCCCCCCCGCCCTACCCCTCCTCCCCCAACCCCCCTACCCAAACCCCCTCTCCCCCCCCCCCCCCCCCCCCGCCGTCCCCCCCTTTCCTTGTTTGTTTTTTTTTTTTTTTTTTTTCCGTCTTTTTCCACCTTTAGTGCTTTTTTTTCTTTTTCTTCTTCATGACTCCATATTCTTTCTTCTATAAATCTTTTCCCTATCCGGTTTCTCCCTCATCTCCTCGCCCTCTCTCCCCTCTCCTCCCCCTTTTCTGCTTCCTCCTCTCCTCTCATCCTTTCATCTCTCTCCACTCTCTTTCTCTTTCTCTTCCCCCCCTCCTTTCTCCTCTCTCTCCCCCCCTCGTGACTCCTTTCCCCCTTCCTCCCCCCCCCTCCTCTCTTCTCCCCCTATTCCTCCTTCCTCCTCCCATCTCTCTCTGACTCTTTTTCCCTCGCTCCGTCTTCCCTCCCTTCTGTGCCCCCTCTTCCCCCGTCTCATTCCTCCGTGCCTCCCCCTCCCCTCCTCGTCCTACCGCATCCCCCCTCTCCCTCCCCCCCCCTCTCTCTCTCTCCTCTCTCTGGTCTGTGCCTTGTCTGTGTCGCGGCTTTTGTTTGTTTTACTTGCTGTCTGTTTTGCTGGCAGTCTGACACCTCACCTCTTCCTCTCCTTTTCTTTCTGTCCCTCTGTCTCTGTCTCGCCATGCTCCTCTCTCTGTTCATCTGTCGTTCTGTCCGTGCCTGTCTGTCTGTCTGCCCGTCCTCTCTTTCTTATATTTTGCCTGCTTGTCTGTCTTGTCTGCCTCTCTCCATTTTCTCTCAATCTCTATCCCGTCTCTGTCTCTATCTCCGTCCTCGGTCTCTCTATCCCCTCTCACTCCCCTCCTCCCAGCCTCTCGTCTCTCTCTCTCTCTCTATCTCTCGTCTCTCTCTCTCGTCTCTCTCTCTCTCTCAAGTCTGTTTATTTGACCTGGTGGGCAAGAAAAAAAAAAAACAAAAAAAAGAGATAGAGCGAGAGAGAGCGAGAGAAGAGAGAGAGGAAGGTCTATGTGCGTGAGATCTGTGTTTAGTTTGTGCAGTGTGTGGCGTGCGTGCATACGTG
>JADBJO010002220.1:59076-64076 GCA_016801955.1 Conus betulinus
TCCCCCCCAAACAACAACACACACACCAAACACCAATCCATGGTCACTAACAACACAACTCAATTGAACCGTCACCACGGGACACCAAAAAAAAGCAACGCGCGCGCGACGGCGCGCGAACACACACACACACACACACACACACCCCACACACACACACACACAAAAACACACACCACACACAAAACATCCTGCGTTCACATAAAAACATCATATCACTTGAACAGTCCAAAGGGGACACCAAAACACAAAACGCGAGCGCGCGCTGCGCGCACACACACACAACACACACCAACTACACACACACACACACACAACATACCACACACACACACCACCCACAACACACGCACGCACACAGCACTCAAGCACACGCACGCACGCACCTACACACACCCACACACAACACAACCACACACACACACACACAAATACACACACGCCACGCACCGCACGACACACACACAACCACACACACACGCACAAACGCACGCACCGCACACACATCACACACAACTAAGCAAAATGTAGGAAGCGTTTTATGTGTATTAAAGGTGTAATGGCATAATCACTAAAAAAAAAAAAAAATAGAGCAGGCTGGTCATCATAAACTTACACCATTTTGCTGAATTTTAAATATTTACTCAACTTAACAGAACATTCTTGCCAGCCGAGAATAGTCTGCACAGGTTGTAAACAGATTTCACACTCGTATACTTCTGGGAATAAAACGTACTCGTAACTCTTCATACTTGGGCATTCCATAATGAAATGCACACACACACACACACACACACACACACACACACACACACACACACACACACACACACACACACACACACACACACAGAGGCGCGCTTTCACGCATGCACACATGTGCGCACATACGCACGCACACACAAGCACACATGCACGCACGTATGCATGTACTCCTCAGCACAGAGAGAGAGAGAGCGAGCGAGAGAGCGAGCGAGCGAGACGAAACGAGAGAGAGAGAGAGAGAGAGAGAGAGAGAGAGAGAGAGAGAGAGAGAGGAGAGAGAGGAGAGAGAGAGAGAGAGAGAATGAGACCTTTCTATTTACCCAACATTCACAACATCAGAACTCAATGAAATGGGCGAACGAGTGACAAAACGATTGAATGAATGAATGGGTGAATGAATTAATAAACGAACGAACACGAATGAATGAATGAATCCATGAATGAATCAATCAATCAATCAACGAGAAAATGAATGAATGAATCAATGAACGAACAAACGAAACTAACGAAAGAAAAAAAAGCGAACGAGTGAATGAATGAACGAACGAAACGAACGAACGAACAATTGAATGAATGATCGAATGAGAGGGACACAGGAACGCGACTGACGTTATAGCGGGCAGTCTGGGCGAAGTCACTCAGTTCATTGATGCTTCCGCTGGACCGATGAGCATCAGAGCCTCTCAGCAAATCTGGCCTTGACTGGTCCAGCAGGTTGCTGCGACTTTTCAATAGCTGGAAAAACAACGAGAAATAAAGAAAAGAAGAACAATGTCAGTGATTTAACGAATGAATCAGTCGATCAATCAAGCAATCAATCAAAATTTAGAAAGAGAAGCCACTTTTTTTTGTCTATAGCACTCACTTGTAATGAACGCACGCAGCAAGGAAGTGAAGAATGAATGAATGAATGAATGAATGAATGAATGAATGAATGAATGAATGAATGAATGAATGAAATGTGTCATTCAGCAACAGAAGCAACTTGCCTATATGACTCATTTGCTTGAATGCAGGCAGTATAGGGATGAAGCCCACTGTATGGGTGGAGAAGGAGAGGGGGAATGTTGACATGAGTATGTGGGGACAGTGAACATCAAGCTGCCGAGAAAGCATGTCACATATTAAGGGTGATCCAGAAGAAGAAAGAGAAGAAGAAGAAGAAAGAAAAGAAGAAGAAACGAAGAAGAAGAAGAAGAAGAAGAAGAAGAAGAAGAAGAAGAAGAAGAAGAAGAAGAAGAAGGAGGAGGAGGAGGGGAGGAGGAAGGAGGAGGAGGAGGAGGAGAAGAAGAAGAAGAAGGAGGAGGGGAGGAGGAGGAGGAGGAGGAGGAGGAGGAGGAGGAGGAGGAGAAGGAGGAGGAGGAGGAGAGAACGATTGAAAATATTTGAAAGAAAAGTAGGGAGTGTGCCACAGACCATTTTACAATCCATTCACACCATCTCATTACTATGGCGTTTTCTGGTCCTACACCAATCTCATTACTGTAAAGGTACCTCGTGCTATACCTGTCGACAAGCACAGAGCGTGTACGCGACATACAGCACTAGCACTAGGAGACATCTCAAGTTCTCACTTCTGAGATGTGTTTAGGACCAATTATATCTTAAGTACCTCGTTCCATCCTTCCCTTTTCCTCTCCTTTGTCCTCCACCTCCCACTCTCCTCTCATTCCACTTTCATCCTTTACTCAACTCTTTTTCAATCCCTCCTCCCCCATCCCCCTTCTCTCTCTCTCTCTCTCTCTCTCTCTCTCTCTCTCTCTCTCTCTCTCTCTCTCTCTCTCTCTCTTTACAGCACTCTGATAATCAGCTCTGTTCTCTATGCCAGTTACACAATGGCCACTGCACGCTTTGCTCCAGGTGAGATCTAGTTCTCTCAAAAACTTGGTCTGAGTTCCATGATTTTTTTTTCAATCAAGAGATCAGCTGCGTATTCCAAATGTACATTATCCGCACTGACATATGTGTGACATAATACTTTGACGAAAGAGATACGGGTCTTATTCATGTACTATGCTCCGCTTTCAGATTCTGTTTATGATAAAATGCCATTTTTTTACCATCTTTTGGCAACAATGCAAAGTCGGGTCTGTTATTTTTGAAGCAAGAGAGAGTGTTTTATCTGCTGATTCTATTATGTTTCGCTGCTCGATTAATCATTTCGATAAAGCAGGTCTTGACTGGGTATATTTAGCAACAAACGTACTTATGTATGGTATATCATAGTGCAGTTCTACATCCATTAAGGTATTTACTAACGTCTCCACATTCGCTTACCAGAACCTGCATTAAATGGTCCCATCCTGAGGGAGTTTAGATTACTGTTTCTTACATTTCCATATAATTATGGTATCAAATACCATGTCTTTTATAAGTGTCTAATGCAATATTGTGATTAAAGTGCCTGAGAGCATACTGACTTTGTGTTATTTAAAAATACTGTCGAACAACATTAATTACAGATTTACATTAACCAGTTTTCAGTGGCGAAGGGAATGAAAGGAAATGTCTTAATACCAATTATTGTTCTGCCAATCTTGAATATGCTAGCACTTACAATAGCTGAGGAAATGCCAATGTTAAGGTTGACCTCTCGCAGGCAGAATGGT
Source organism: Conus betulinus (assembly GCA_016801955.1). NCBI lineage: Eukaryota > Metazoa > Mollusca > Gastropoda > Neogastropoda > Conidae > Conus > Conus betulinus. The sequence goes on from JADBJO010002220.1 coordinate 62,451, forward strand.
TCTAGCGTATTGTCCAACAACCCATTGGTTGTACCGACATATAAGAAAACAGAATCACAGAATACTAAGCAGAACTGTGAAACATAAAACAGGACTGGAAAAAAACAAAACAAGCACACAGGAGAAAAAAAAAACGTAAACTCAGACAACTTAAAGTATAAATGCGGGAAAACCCTCTCGTCTCTCTGTGCTTTCACTAATTATCATTTCACCTTATTTATATATCCTCTGCCTTTTACCATACCGCAGTCTCTCTCTCTCTCTCTCTCTCTCTCTCTCTCTCTCTCTCTCTCTCTCTCTCTCTCTCTCTCTCTCTCTCTCGCTCGCTCGCTCGCTCGCTCGCTCTTTCTCTCTCCCTCTCTCTCTCGCTCTCCCTCTCTCTCTCTGTTTCTCTCTCTCTTTCTCTCTGTTTCTGTCTCACTCTTTGTCTCTGTCTCTGTCACACACACACACACACACACCACACACACACACACACACACCACACACACACACACACACACACACACACACACACACACACACACACACACACACACACACACACACACACACATTTTACCAAAGGGCAACGTTGTCTACACGTCTGCATGAAAAGCTAACGAGTCACCTTTTGTATTAAACCGATGTAACATCTTAAAGCCTAACGGAGAACAGAGTCGGAGCCATCTCACTTTCCTGGCGGACACCCATGCAAGCTGATTGAGAACTCGGTCATACTCCCCTTCAGAGTGCTTGGATTGTTCTATCGGTTACGAATATCTTTACCAACTGGAAGATTTCACCTCATATCCCTGTGTTAAGTGCAGTGACCAGTGTTATAATGAATTACTGGCTCTGTGAACATCCAAAATGCGGTAGGTTTAAGCGCCCTTTGATTGGAACTTCCCAACCTAATCGAATCCCTCAGTCCCCCCCCCCCCCCACCCCCCCTTCCGCCTCTTTTTTTTCTTTTGTTTTCTTTTAATGTTATGCGAGATGAATGAATATGTGATGATTAGCTCGTCTATCTCTCTTTGGGACAGCCTGAAACGACGACATTTTTTTTCTCTTAAAGATATGTTTGCACCCATCTCCCCCCCCCCCCCCCCCCCCCCCCACCACCCCCCAACAATTCTTCAGAAAAATTCATGAAAGCAAAGATAATTCTTCCCCTTTTGGTAGATCTGCCTCTAAATTTTTCAAAGATGTCTTATACGATTTTCCTTCTTGTGACAACAGAAAACGTAATTATCAGAGAGAGAGAGAGAGAGAGAGAGAGAGAGAGAGAGAGAGAGAGAGAGAGAGAGAGAGGAGAGAGAGTTTTCGAGAGGGAGAGAGAGGAGAGAGAGGAGAGAGAGAGAGAGAGAGAGTGTGTTGTGTCTGTGTGTGTGGGTCCGTGTGTTTGTGTGTAGTGTGTTCTTTAGTTTAACGTGCGTGCTAGTGCGTGCGGTCACTATTAGTGTTATTAGACGAAACAACAACAACAAAAACGTATGATTGTGTACCATAACGTGTACGTGTGTGTGCGTGTGTGCGTGCGTGGCAGTGCATGTGTCAAAATGTGTGTGTGTGTGCAAGCGCGCGCCCTCTTTCTCGTGCTGCAATCAGGATCTCTCTTCTCTCTCTATATCTCTCTATAATATA
>JADBJO010002220.1:69076-91576 GCA_016801955.1 Conus betulinus
TTTGCACGTGAAAACGGCCAGTCGGAATACACAGGCACGTGCTGATGTGCTTGCTGCACGCAACTTACCCACCATCCTGCCAAGGGGTAACAAAGAAATCATTATGATTTGAACAGAATTTAAAAAAATACATCGTCATGGGTGTCACCTACAATAATGCTATGTCTGTGCTGATACTATTATTACTGCTTGCACGGAAAGGGTATGGCACACCATGAAACGTCAAAAGTTGCAACTACTGAAAACAGTCGTCTTCTCCATGAAGAGAAGGGGCATTAACAAAATTGATGGGTGTGTGTATGTCTTCATGAGGTAAATAGATCCTGTGACGTCACAACAACAAATTCAACTGCTCTGGACGCTGTTAAAGTTTCAAAACTGTGAGCCGAGAGAACGAAAATAGTAATTATGAACCTTATGAGCAGGATAAGCTGTGCGCAAAGTAAACAGTTACAGTGCTAATGTTTATTATCCCGCAATCAGCCATAAGCCTTCTATCTGTTCAGTACAAAGTTTCAATGTGGCATGCGCATGTTTAAGAGTTGCTGTTTTCTTGAGTCATAATTACTCTGTTCATAGTAATATTATAGTGCCATATGAGGCCGAAAAAGCAGTGCAATCATTAACTGCCAGACACAGCATAATTTATAGGCCTACTTTAACGTTGAACATCAATTTCAACTGATTTTGTGACAAAACTCTGTGCATGTGCATGTGGTGTGTGTGTGTGTGTGTGGTGTGTGTGTGTGTGTGTGTGTGTGTGTGTGTGTGTGTGTGTGTCTGTGTGTGTGTGTGTGTGTATGTGTGTGCGTGCGTGCGTGCGTGCGTGCATGCGTGTGTGTGTGTGTGTGTGTGTGTGTGTGTGTGTGTGTGTGTGTGTGTGTGTGTGTGTGTGTGCGGTGTGTGCATGCGTGTGTGGTGTGTGTATAGATATATATATATATATATATATATGTGTGTGTGTGTGTGTGTGTGGGTGTGTGTGTGTGTGTGTGTGAAATAATGTCATGTTTGGCTCTAGAAGACAATATTGTTTAAAAAGAAAGCTTTGATGTCGATTGTTGCTTCTAAATGAACTAGGTAGAAAACAGCGATCTTCTCTTGGGCGCGTTGTTATAATACTGATTATTCATTAAAAAAAAAAAAGGGAAGAAAAATGCGCACCAAAATTATATGTTATATTAAGATTCCGGCAATAGCCCTTAAACTTTTTTTTAATTTCTGTCTGAAAATTGTACACAGTACGTACAATGGTCTGGGAAACATTCGTGTTTAAACTCCACATCAAAGCGTTTGTGTAGTGTTGGTCATGACAATATGGGCAGTTGTGGTCGCGGTGGTGGTGGTGGTCGTCGTCGTAGTCGTCGTCGTGAGTGAGTGAGTGAGTGTGTGTGTGTGTGTGTGTGTGTGTGTGTGTGTGTGGGTGTGTGTGTGTGTGTGTGTGTGGGTTGTTGTGTTGTGTGTGTGTGTGTGTGTGTGTGTGTGTGTGTGTGTGTGTGTGTTGTGTGCGTGCGTGTGTGTGGTGTGTGTGTGTGTTGTGTGTGTGTGTGTGTGTGTGTGTGAGAGAGAGAGAGAGAGAGAGAGAGAGAGAGAGAGAGAGAGAGAGAGAGAGAGAGAGAGAGAGAGGACCGTTACTCACTTGACAAAGAAAACGACGACGGTGACAATAACAGCCAAAACCGATGATGGAGGAAAAAGACAGCGACGACGTAAGTGGCGTCAAAAACCTGTGTGGAAAAGCGACAGAAACAGGCATAGCGCGTCCATCATTTAGGAAACCAAAATGGAAGGAGGCGAAAATACTCAGGCCACATGTGTGTGTGTGTGTGTGTGTGTGTGTGTGTGTGTGTGTTTGTGTGTGTGTGTGTGTGTGGTGTGTGTGTGTGGTGTGCGCGTGAGGGGGGGCGTTGGTGGATGTGGATGTGGGTGGGTGCAAGACAACTCCTAATCCTTGTAAAAAAAAGTATATGCAGAATTGTTTTGGCTCAGTATTAGGCTTTGATTCTATTGTGGGATTTACGATGCAATAATACCGACAATTGTTGGCTGGCTACAATTCAATTTCATGCCCATCTCACATAGGTGAGTCTGGACAGAATCGTTTTTACAGCTTATATATATTAACAACGGCAAATAAAAAGATACAGAGAGGCTAATATAGTAATATGGTGGTGAGTGGAAACTGAGAGAGAAAGAAGAGAGAGAGAGAGAGAGAGAGAGAGAGAGAGAGAGAGAGAGAGAGAGAGAGAGAGAGAGAGAGAGAGAGAGTTTGACAACAATTGTTTCATCAAAGACAAAGTGGGTAAACAGACATCTTCTTTACTTTACGCCATCCTGAAAAAGCTACAAACGTAAGTGCATGGCTCGCAACATTCATCTTTCACTTTCATTATCCGCCTCCTCCCACCGGCATTTCCGCCATCTGCTTCAATGTAGAAAAAAAATCGTCTTAAGTAATTAAAAAAAAAACACGCAGGTATGGCATACAAAGATGGACAAACAAAAATCACCAAGAAAAAAAATCAATTATGAAGATGCTATGCAATTTTTGAACCAAATAATGAGAGAGAGAGAGAGAGAGAGAGAGAGGAGAGGAGAGAGAGAGAGAGAGAGGAGAGAGAGAGAGAGAGAGAGAGATTGCCGACGACGACGACGACAACGACGACGACGAACCGATGATGATGGTGATGATAATGTTATGGCTTGGGGATAGATGAAGCGTAAAAGAAAACAAAGAAAACAAAACATTGAAAAACATGTACTTAAGAACAGCTAAGGGGCTGGCCTTTCATTTAGTCAAGGGAACAACTGAAATGAATGTTTAAAAAGATCCAGAAAACCTGCATCTACATCATTTTCAGCAGATTTTTTTTTTTGGCACAAAACATCCTTAGTGAATCGCAATATAACTATATAATACGCGGGATGTAAATGTCATTTTAGCAACAACAAACAGCTTCATTTAACATTTAAACATCGTCCTTCCTGTCATGAGTAACATAAAAGCCTGCACACTGAACAAAATGTATCTACCCGCACAACCAACAAAACAAAACAAAACAAAACAAAAGGAAAACAAAACCGAACCAAAACTAAACAAAACAAACATGGGGGTGGGAGGATGGGACGAGAGAAGGAAAAACAAAAGGAAGTGGAGGAAGGGATGGAAGAGGGGGGAGGGGGCGGCGGATCAGAGCGACCCCTGGGAACGGGTAAGGACCCAATTTACGCAGGAGATTGGTGACAACGCGCACGAACTGCGTCCCGTAGGATGTTACAGCAGGAGTATCCAATTCCTCGCACTTCCCTAGACGCCGTACCACCCAGACTCCATCATGTTTAGCCACACCAACGCCCGTTCTGTCGGGGCGTCAAGGCCAGCACCCCCAAAGGGAGCTATCACTAACAGCTTAGCCGCGGAATTTCCGACTGTGTGAGCCTGTCTGTGTGGAATGACAGTGTCATCACGTCCTTCTACGGGCAGTTCCGCCGAGTTCAGCGACACCAGAGACGTTGACAACGACCCCGCTGTGGGCCTGACGTCTTGGAGAAAGGGAAGCTAAGGTCTTCACTAGACTGAAACAGTACAGCGTCATGTGGATAGTTCAACTTTTTTTTTTTTTTTTTTGAGGAGGGGGGGGGGGAAGGGGGGGGGGGGGGGGGCTCCCATGGTGAAGCAATCTCTTGGCTCTATAGTAGGTGACTAACGACTTTTACTGCTCCTGATCTCTAGCAAATTTACCACACACACCACACACACCACACACAAGAGGAGAGAGGAGAGAGAGAGAGAGAGGATGAGGGAGAGGGGAGAGAGAGACGGAGAGAGAGAGAGAGAGCGAGACAAGAACAAGAACACAAAAATGTAATTCTTCAGGCCTCCAGCCCCTAGATGGGGGTCTAACACAGGATGATGAGATGATGATGATGATGATGATGATGATGATGAGAGAGAGAGAGAGAGAGGAGAGAGAGAGAGAGAGAGAGAGAGAGGAGGAGAGAGAGGAGAGAGAGAGAGAGAGAGAGAGAGAGAAGCAATCACTGGACTATCAATAGGTGACGACACTCTTTGTCAGTAATTAATCTCTATGAAAGTTAAAGTACACGGCGAACTAGGTTTGCTAACCCTCTCTCTCTCTCTCTCTGTGTCTCTCTCTCTCTCTCTCTCCCTGTGTGTGTGTGTGTGTGTGTGTGTGTGTGTGTGTGTGTGTGTTTGTGTGTGTGTGTGTGTGGTGTGTGTGTGTGTGGTGTGTGTGTGTGTGTGTGTTCCTTTGCTATCTATTGTTTAACCTTTGATGGTGAAATAGTAACTGGATATAAACAGGATAAAAAAATCCATAGGGATAATCAATTACTCAACGGAAACAGAAATGAAAAAAAAAAAAACCCAAACAAAGTTTCTGCAACCGGTCTCGTATTCAGCTGTTATCTACTTAAAATCCACTTCAACTCAGACATGAACAATAGAAATGTCTTCAAGGGCTGGTGGGTGAAAAAGGAAATGTTTGCTTTCTTTCCATGGCAAAAAATAATAACTTAATATGCAAGTTCATCCAAATAGCGTCTTCTGATCGACAGAAGTTATATGACATTTCTACTTTTTATGACCTTACGACGAATGCTGTTTCGTGCAACATGACAACAGTGATAGACAGTCAGAATTCTGACACCTCTTCCTATCAATGGAGGAAGTTACTATTAATGGTGCTTGGTGAAGAAATATTAAAAGAATAATAGCGGAACATAGCAGAAAAGAATTTTTTTTAAATCGACTTCGAGCCCTAAAATATAACACATCTTACTGGTATTGAGATGAAAATAGATTTAAACAGGGGAAAAAAAGGTGAATTGGAAACGACACTAGTTTGAACGTGAGGTAACAGCAGGCGGGCAGCGAAACAAATTTAAAAGAAACATGACTGTTTCCGCCATCTTGAATCCAATTTTTGTAGATAACGTATTGCTTCTTCGGTTTTACTGTCTTCAGTGTTGTTTATCTTGCCCGAAGAAAACCAAAGAGATCAAAACGTGCTGTGTCTTGTGTATTTGTTTGTTTCTTTCGTTCGGTGAAACAGTAATTTTTTCATTTAAGTTACAAGCTAGATCGTGTAAAATTCGACTTTATTTTCGTTTCTGTCTTTAGCTTTGTCTGTATGATTTGTAAGTATTGATATGTACATCTGATTATGTACTCGCCAAGATCTGTAAACCTCTTTGCCATTGTTGCCAATACCCATTGGAATGTACTCGGTGTTACCTTCCCCTGCCTGATTGAAGACTTCCTCCTAACAAAATGAACGATGTTCTGGTATCTTCACGGTAGGTAATCCATGTTAGAGCTGGACAGAGAGAATGTGGGTGAAGACGGACATGCAGAAGGAAAGCAACGGGCACACAAGAGATACATGATTGACAGATTGAAAGATAATTATGGACAGAGAGAGGGAGAGAGAGAGAGAGAGAGAGAGAGAGGGGAGAGAGAGAGAGAGAGACGGGGGAGAGAGAGAGATGAGTTTGGGTGGGTGAGAGAGAGAGAGAGGTGAGAGGTGAGAGAGAGAGAGAGAGAGAGAGAGAGAGAGAGAGAAGAGAGAGAGAGAGAGAGAGATGCAGAGAGGCAGTGAGGCAGAGAGAGAGACAGAGACAGAGAGAGCACTCATCATCTAAAACTGTGCTACTCCGACATCCCACCTTCTCGTTCACAATCCTTGTCCATGAAGCAGTCATCAGGTCCGAGCACTTTGCCCCTCGGCCATACCACACTCCCAAACTGAGACTCCTCCCACGTGTCGGGAGACGTGGAGTTGAAGTACCACCTCTCACGAATCCTTTCCTGACCTCGTAGTCGTAGACGATAGCGTCGAAGACCTTCAGGTTGCTCTCCACGACAATTCTCCCCAGCATCCCATCAAAGTCTGAAGAGAAGTTGACAGGCGGGAGAGCTTGAGAGGGCGTGGGGTATTGTTCCAGAATGTAACCCAGGGCCAAGACTATGTCGTAAACAGCAAGCAGGTCCTTGCTTTCGAGAAGCTGAAGAATTTCTTTGCTGCTCTCAGAAGCAGAGATAGCAGCCCGTTTATGGATGGAGTGAGATTCTTGAGCCCAAGAGACTGTTTGTGGTGGTGGGTCGTGTGGACGTTCTTGTTGTAGATACAGCTGCTGTTGTTGTTTCTTATCCTGTTCACGTGACTCTCGTCTTGTTTTTGTTTCTTCCGGTTTCATCCAAAAGAGGCTGACCTGTCTGTTCTTCTGGAGCAAAGCATCGGGTCTTTCCACGATGCCCTCGCCTTGTCTACGCTGTTCGTAGTGTCTAACGGCTATGTGGTCTCGATCTCTCAACACTTCAGACAGGCGTGCTCTTGCTCTGCTTACCTTCAGTATCCTTTTCTTTCTCTCAGGGACCAGCGCATGCCGGTGAAACTCTAAGGTTGATAACGGTATGACGTCAGATTCCGCCAATGACGACATCGAGAAATTCCGAAGGTCACCACCCTCTCTCGTCGCCACTGAGGCCGTCTCTGAAGGCACGTGACGAGGTATGGTGCCGTGAGCTTGATCCGTCACGTAGTTTTCTTGTGACGTCACACTATGCGATGTGACGTCATAGCCCTCTCCCGTCACGGATCGTCGGCGTCGTGTTTCTCCGGAGTCACCGGAGAAGTTGCCAGGGAAGGCGAAGCTGACGACAAACACGCTGTCCAAGACTTCCGAACGGTTGCCGCCACCGTCCAACGCCACCAAATAGTCCAGCCAGACGTGAGTCTGGTAAGGGTTGGTTAACACCAAGACCAGGCCGTGTGACGTCACCATGTCCAGTTTGATGACCGCATCCAGAACTGTTGGGATGTCCGAAGGAGGAGAGAGAAACAGCACAATGGCTGAAACAGAAAGATAGGGTACGTTGTTAGTGAACATTTGGGGAGAGAGAGAGAGAGAGAGAGAGAGAGAGAGAGAGAGAGAGAGAGAGAGAGAGAGAGAGAGAGAGAGAGAGGAGGGGTCATTTCAGCAACAGACAATAGTCTAGCTACAAACATATAGTTATGCAAAAGGTTCGTCGTGTTGTGATTGTTGTTGTCGTCATCGTCGTCTTCGTTGTCGTCATCATGATCATCATGATCACCATGATCATTATTATTATTATTGTTATTATTGTTGTTGTTATTGTTATTATTATCTTTATTATTGTTGTTCTTATCATCATCATCATCATCATCATCATCATTATTATTTTCATCAGTATCATCATTACTATCATTATTACCATTTTCTCTGTGTCCTCGCCTCTGTCCGTCTGTTTGTCTGTCACCGACCGTTTGCCTGTATGTCTGTCTGTCTGTCTGTCTGTCTGTTTGTGCACATCGCTTTTGTGCAGTGCAGTATACTTCTTTACAGAGTGCATGAAATTGTCTCTGTCATTTTTTGTGAGTGATTTTCTCTCTGTGTCTCTGTCTGTCTGTCTGTCTGTCTGTCAATCTCTCTCTCTCTCTCTCTCTCTCTCTCTCTCTCTCTCTCTCTCTCTCTCTCTCCCTATTTCTGTCTCCTCTCTCTCTCTTTCTCTGTGTGTGTGTGTGTGTGTGTGTGTGTGTGTGTGTGTGTGTGTGCGTGTCGTGTGTGTATCTGTCAGTCTGTCTGTCTGTCACTCGGTCTCCCTGTCTCTCTGTCTCAATCTCTGTCTCAGTCCCCTCCTTCCCTCCTCCCCCTCCCCACCTCTCACTTTCCATAAGCAATAAAAACAGCGCTCTCCTTTTGCATACCGAACGGGATCGTGGGTCTAGTTTAGTACATGAGACACAGTCGCTTAACCCCACCACGTAACTTGGTCGATTTTTCCTCGAGTGTCCGTCTTTCCCCTACTCTATATTTGACTTTCTCTCGTCTCAGCGCACATGAGTTGCACTGTCTTTTAGATCAAGATGTGGCTGCTTCTTTGGAGTATTTCTTCAGTTTATGTTGAAGAGAGCTGTGCAAAAAGCAAAGATGAAGATCTCCATTTTGACTCTGCGTCGACCGAGTGACGGTGTATGGGCAGGTTTGCTCCTCGTCTTGTTGTTTTGGGGCGGACTGTTACTGCAGTGTGGAGACGTGGAGCAGAACCCCGGACCTACACCAGCGGTGAAGGCAGACAACGTGAAGCAGACCCGGCTCGGGTTACGCTACACGTGGTGCCAGTGCGGACAGGAGTGCTGCCCCCTCTGCTGACTCTCCGGTATCCAGACCACAACGAGCGCCGAACCCACCATGGCGGACATCATGACCAAGCTTCTGGAGATGGACAGGACAGCAAGGCCATGGACAGTAAGTTGGATGACGTTAAAATGGATGTGAAGACCCTTGGTGAACAATATGCTGCGTTGCAGAATGAAGTGAAGGGTCTCAGGGAGGAAGTGGCAGAATTACGTTCTCAGAACAATGATTTGCGGAGAGTGAACTCTGAACTTGGTGACAGACTTGAGTTTCTAGAAAAGAAGACAGATGACCTCGAAGGGCGCTCGAAACGTAATAATTTATTGTTTTATGGATTGAGCAGAAGTGAGAATGAGAACAGTGATGACTGCGAACGAATGTTGAAGGACTTGACTGCTAAGAAACTGGGCGTGAATGGGGTAGAGTTTGATAGAGCGCATCGTTTGAATGCAAAGCGTGACTCCCCCATCATTGCCAGATGTTCCTCATATATATAAGGACAAAGTGCACATTTTGAAAGCTAAGACCAAGTTGAAAGGAACCAATGTCTTTGTCGGCGAAGACTTTACAAGCAGGGTCCGTGAAATAAGACGTAAGCTCACTCCACATCTGAAAGACGCAAGGAACAGTGGTAAGAGAGCTGCGATGGTCTTTGACCATCTCCTTGTTGATGGCAAGAGGTTCGGACTTGATGCTTCTGGTCAGCTAAAAGAGTTGAAATAGGGTTTTGGCCGGTCCTCTTGCGATGATAAAGGTGTTAATTCAAGAGAGGGAAAAGAAAGATAACTTGACACCGGTGGAAAGTCTGGCTGCTCCGGATCCTGTCACGCGTGGCAGTAGCCGCTTTGCACGTGTTTTTTTTGACGACAGTGTTGTGGACGGTGTGAGCGATGATGGCACTGGTACACGCTTGAATTCGTATGACAGTTTCAATGATAGCCGTTTGAATGATGATTTTTCCAGCCGTTTGAATGATGATTTTTCCAAATATGATGATGTTGATAGCGAAATTAATGCATGTATGGAAAACGGTGTACTTGATAGTGATCACATTTATATTGACAACCGGGATCTGGATGCGCCTGTATGCCATAATAAAGTATTCAAGCTTCTTTGTTGGAATGTGTGATGGTTTACTTTCAAAGGTTTTTGACAATGCATTTATTTCTTATGCCTGTGGTTTTGATTTTATATGCTTGGAGAAACGTTCGTTGAAACATTTAGCATGGACATGTTTGTTGGGTATAAAGCCTTTATAAACCTGCTGTGTAAAACTCTGTCATCAGGGGAGACGATCTGGAGGACTCGTTTGTTTGATAAAACAAGAATTGGTTCCCTTCATATCATATGTAGAAGTTGATAGCTCTAACGTGTGCGTCTTTTTAATTGAAAAATCGTTTTTCGGTACACTGAAAAATATTGCTTTGGTCTGTACGTATATCATTCAGCTGAAGGTTCTCCTTTCTATAATTCTTTTAATGTTGATAATGGTATTAAGAGACTGTTTGTGGTGGGTGGGTCGTGTGGACGTTCTTGTTGTAGATACAGCTGCTGTTGTTGTTTCTTATCCTGTGGGTGTTCACGGACTTCGTCTTGTTTTTGTTTCTTCCGGTTTCATCACAAAAGAGGCTGACCTGTCTGTTCTTCTGGAGCAAAGCATCGGGTCTTTCCACGATGCCCTCGCCTTGTCTACGCTGCTCGTAGTGTCTAACGGCTATGTGGTCTCGATCTCTCAACACTTCGGACCAGGCGTGCTCTTGCTCTGCTTACCTTCAGTATCCTTTTCTTTCTCTCAGGGACCAGCGCATGCCGGTGAATGAAACTCTAAGGTTGTTGATAACGGTATGACGTCAGATTCCGCCAATGACGACATCGAGAAATTCCGAAGGTCACCACCCTCTCTCGTCGCCACTGAGGCCGTCTCTGAAGGCACGTGACGAGGTATGGGTGCCGTGAGCTTGATCCGTCACGTAGTTTTCTTGTGACGTCACACTATGCGATGTGACGTCATAGCCCTCTCCCGTCACGGATTCGTCGGCGTCGTGTTTCTCCGGAGTCACCGGAGAAGTTGCCAGGGAAGGCGAAGCTGACGGACAAACATGCTGTCAAGACTTCCGAACGGTTGCCGCCACCATCCAACGCCACCAAATAGTCCAGCCAGACGTGAGTCTGGTAAGGGTTGGTTAACACCAAGACCAGGCCGTGTGACGTCACATGTCCAGTTTGATGACCGCATCCAGAACTGTTGGGATGTCCGAAGGAGAGAGAAACAGCACAATGGCTGAAACAGAAAGATAGGGTACATTTGTTAGTGAACATTTGGGAGAGAGAGAGAGACGGTGGGGTGGATGGGAGAGAGAGAGGCACGGAGAGAGAGGAGAGAGAGAGAGAAGGGAGAGAGAGAGGGAGAGAGAGAGAGAGAGAGAGAGAGAGAGACAGAGAGAGAGAGAGAGAGACAGAGAGGGGGGAGGGGTCATTTCAGCAAGAGACAATAGTCTAGCTACAAACATATAGTTATGCGAAAGGTTTCGTCGTTGTTGTGATTGTTGTTGTCGTCATCGTCGTCTTCATTGTCGTCATCATGATCATCATGATCACCTTGATCATTATTATTATTATTGTTATTATTGTTGTTGTTATTGTTATTATTATTTTATTATTGTTGTTCTTATCATCATCATCATCTCATCATCATCATTATTATTTTCATCAGTATCATCATTACTATCATTATTACCATTTCTCTGTGTCCTCGCCTCTGTCCGTCTGTTTGTCTGTAACCGACCGTTTGCCTGTATGTCTGTCTTCTGTCTGTCTGTCTGTCTGTGCACATCGCTTTTTTGCAGTGCAGTATACTCTTTACAGAGTGCATGAATTGTCTCTGTCATTTTTTGTGAGTGCTTTTCTCTCTGTGTCTCTGTCTGTCTGTCTGTCTGTCTGTCTGTCTGTCTGTCTGTCAATCTCTCTCTCTCTCTCTCTCTCTCTCCCCCCCCCTCTCTCTCTCCCTATTTCTGTCTCCCTCCTTTCTTTCTGTGTGTGTGTGTGTGTGTGTGTGTGTGTGTGTGTGTGTGTGTGTGTGTGTGTGTGTGTCTACGCGTGTGTGTATCTGTCAGTCTGTCTGTCTGTCACTCGGTCTCCCTGTCTCTCTGTCTCTCTGTCTCTATCTCTGTCTCAGTCCCCTCCTTCCCTCCTCCCCCCACCTCTCACTTTCCATAAGCAATAAAACAGCGCTCTCCTTTTGCATACCGAACGGGATCGTGGGTCTAGTTTAGTACATGAGACACAGTCGCTTAACCCACCACGTAACTTGGTCGTTTTCCCTCGAGTGCCGTCTTTCCCCTACTCTATATTTGACTTTCTCTCGTCTCAGCGCACACGAGTTCCCTCCCCTTTTTTTCTGCCTTCACCCCTCCCTCCATCCCCCTATCCCCCCCCCCCCTCTCTATTTCTCTCTCCATCTCCTTTCTGTCTCCCCCTCTCTCCCTGTCACTGTCTCTCTCTCTCATTCTCTCTCTCCCTCCCCTCTCTCTCTCTCTGTTTCCCCCTCCACCCCTTTCTCTTCCTCTCTCTCTCTCTCTCTCTCTCTCTCTCTCTCTCTCTCTCTCTCTCTCTCTTTGAGGTGGTCCAGGGGAAAGAAGAAGGAAGAGAGCATTAACGTAGGGCAGACACTGTGTGTGTCAATAAGAACAAAAGCACAGCCAGAACTAATCCATAGAGGCAAAGGGAACAGAAAGGACGGATGAAGACAGGAAGAGAGGTAGGTGGATGGGTGGAGTGACGGATAAGAGGTGAGTGAGTGTGTGTGAGTGAGTGAGTGAGTGAGTGAGTGAGTGAGAGAGAGAGAGAGAAAAGAGAGAGAGAGAGAAGAAACTTGTTTCCTTTTTTGCCTGGTGAGTGATGGGTTGGTATGTGATAACGTACACGGATGATGAAAAATGAGAGAGAGAGAGAGAGAGAGAGAGAGAGAGAGAGAGGGAGAGAGGAGAGAGAGAGAGAGAGAGAGAGAGAGGAGAAAGAGAGAGAGCAGGGTGAGAGAGAGAGAGACAGGCTGACAGAGAGAGATAGAGGAAGAGAGAGAGAAAGAAAGAGAGAGATAGAGAGGCAGACAGACAGACAGACAGACAGACAAACAAACAAACAGACTGAGAGACAGACAGACAGAAGTCAGCCAGGAAGCAAGCAAGCCATCCAGCCATCCAGAGACAGAGACACAGATGAGAGAAAGACGAACAGACAGTGACAGACGGACAAACAACAGAGGGAGAGAGAGAGAGAGAGAGAGAGAGAGAGAGAGACAGAGACAGAGACAGAGAGACAGAGAGAGAGCGAGAGACAGACAGACAGACAGAACAGACAGAGACAGACAGAGGGTAAAGGAATCTTGCCTATCTGCGAATACGTTTTCCACAGATGCTTCCGCAAAAAAAAAACCCATTAAATCCATGATGACACCCCCCCCCCTCCCCATCTCCATCCATTCCAACCCCCCATCCCTCAACACCCCCAACCCACCCACCCCCTCCACCACCACCACCTAATCGCACTCCCCAACTGGCCAGCAGCTGTAGCTTCGTTATGACCGAGGTGGGTTATCTGCCGTTTCATCAGTCTGGTTTCCCTTACTTTTACGTCTTGGTTCTCAGACTCGCAGATCCTTTCACGACTTTCCAGTCAGCCTCACAAACAAACCTCTTCCACACATAAGCAGCGGATATATTTCTGGCATAATGACAATACATGTGGAGTCTGTGTGGGGTAGGATAAGCGACTGTTTATGTAGTGTGTGTCTACCACCGTGCATACAGAGTAGGATCCAAAGACTGACTGATGTAGAGTCAGGATGTCATTTTTTTTTTTTTTTTTGTTCGTCAGCAGTGTATGAATGTTCAGTATTATTATTATGATTACGTCTCCGACTATAAATGTGTGTGTGTATGTGTGTGTGTGTGTGTGTGTGTGTGTGTGTGTGTGTGTGTGTGTGTGTGCGTGCGTGTGTGTGTGTGTGTGTGTGCGTGCGTGTGTGTGTGTGTGTGTGTGTGCGTGTGTGTGTGTGTGTGTGTGTGTGTGTGTGTGTGTGTGTGTGTGTGTGTGTATGCGTAGGTAGTTAGGGATGGGGACAGAGTGTGAGTGTGTGGGGTAATGTAAGGATAAGGAGCGCGAGTGTGTGCGCGAAAGCGTGCGTAAGCGCATGTGTGTGTGTGTATGTGTGTGTGTGTGTGTGTGTGTGTGGGGGGGGGTAGTGGTAAGGGAATGGGTTAGTTTGTAAATGTTTTGGATATAAGTTGAAATGCAAAGACACTGAGTTTGATTCTCTCGGCGCTGAGAGACTGTTACTCTGAGATACAGAGTGCGCCTGGGGCCCAGACGGGAAGACAGGAACAACACTGCTTTCTTTCAATCAAACATGCGCATCTCCGGAAGGGCTGATCCTAAGTTCGGTATCCAACACTACGAGTGACTGTATCTTTCGGGACTGTGACCCAGGGATATGTTTTGCCAGGAACTACAGATGACAACTTTAAATACCTTCCTCCTCAGCGTCGTCCTTCGCCTCATTGATCACTTTACAAACAAACAACTTCATGTGTTGTGCGTCTTCCTGCCCTTCTCAACTGATATCTACCCTTTCGCCCTTATTCAAGTGTTGAATGTGTGTTCAGATCCTCGATGACGGTCAGCTACTTGAATGAACATAACACCAGCTTCCTGAGGGAACTCTCGTTTACCCCTGCTCCATAATCATACACACACACACACACCACACACACACACACACACACACACACACACACACACACACATCCCATAAGGAAAGGAAGAACAACCATCTCCATTCCAGTAAGAGACAAACAACAATCGCCCCCATCCCATCCTCTCAGGAAGAGCAAGTCTCCATTCCATCAGAAAAGCACCAACAACCATCTCTCCATCCTCTCAGGAAAGGAAGAAAAACCATCTCCATCCCAGCAGGATGGACAGAACAAGCATCTCCATCCCCTCAAGAAAGAACAACCATCTCCATCCTCTCAGGAAAGAAAGAACAACCATCTCCTTCCCCTCAAGAAAGAAAGAACAACCATCTCCATCCCAGCAAAATGAAAAAAAACAACCATGTCCATCCCCCTCAGGAAAGAAAGAACAACCATCTCCATCCCCATAGGAAAGAAACAACAGCTATCTCCATCCCATCAGGAAAGAAAGAACAGCCATCTCCGTCCGAGCAAAATGGAAAGAACAACCATCTCCATCCCAGCAAGAAGGAGAAAACAACCATCTCCATCCCATCAGGACAAAAAGAACAACCATCTCCATCCCAGCAAGAAGGAGAAAACAACCATCTCCAACCCATCAGAACAGAAAGAAGAACAACCATCTCCATCCCATCAGGAAAGAAAGAACAGCCATCTCCATGACATCAAAAAAGAAACAACAACCATCTCCTTCCCAGCAAGATGGAAAGAACACCATCCCCCCATCCCCTTAGGAAAGAAAGAACAACCATCTCCATCCCAGCAAGATAGAGAGAACAACCATCTCCATCCCAGCAAGATAGAGAGAACAACCATCTACATCCCAGCAAGATAGAGAGAGAACAACCATCTCCACTCCAACAAGGAAGAACCACCACCCCCATCCCGACAAGTCTTCCGGATCTACCAGAAAAGTCGTACTAGATGACCTTTTAAAAGAGAGAGAGAGAGGAGAGGAGAGAGAGAGACAGAGACAGAGAGAGAGAGAGAGAGAGAGAGAGAAAGAAATAAAAAGAAACAGAAAGAAAGAATAGCAGAAATCCCAAACGAGACACGAAAAGAAAGTGAGTGCACTCAATAAACTTTCGGTATCCAATGCGAACAAGAGCTTTAGGGGAAAAATAAGAAAGAAAGAAAGAAAGAAAGAAGAAAGAACCCAAATATAGGCCATCACCCTCGCCATTCCAGAGAGAGAGAGAGAGAGAGAGAGGAGAGAGAGAGAGAGAGAGAGAGAGAGAGAGAGAGACAGACAGAGAGACAGAGACAGACAGACAGAAGAAACAGAGATGAAGACAGACAGAGTGATTCAGACAGACCCAAACATATCCCCATCCGGAATGGACAGACTGAAGACAGACTTCAGACTTAGAGACAGATAATAGACAGAAGACAGTGAGAAACAAACATGAAATACGAAATAAACTGAGCAGCGTGATCTTCACAACAAACCCAAACATATCCCCATCCGGAATGGATCCTTTCTCTGAATGTACTTACTTTTCAACCTTTTGAGCCAGATAATAAAGCGAAGGGAGTGTGTGTGTTCACAGTTTGTGTGCGGCATTTTCTGGTGTGTGTGTACAGCATTAGCATTCCTGTTCTAATCTCCGCATGAAGACTGCACTCGGAAATGGTGTTCTTTCTCTCTTGATCTTACTTTTCATTTTGTTTCCTGTGTGTGTGTGTGTGTGTGTGTGTGTGTGTGTGTGTGTGTGTGTGTGTGTGTGTGTGTGTGTGTGTGTGCGTACTTGCGTGCGTGGGTGCGTCCGCGCATGCGTGCGCGCGCGCGTGCGTGTGTGTGTGTGTGTGCGTGTGTGTGCGTGCGTGCGTGTGTGTGTGTGCGTGTGTGCGTGCGTGTGTGTGTGTGTGTGTGTGATCCGCTTAAGGAAACTGCCGATGATAACTGGGATTTTGTTTTTTCTAATCTCTTCTTTCCTCTCCTGGTTCTTGTGTTCAAGCTTATTTTGTTAGCGCAGTGTCTTGCAAACACTTTTATCCTCAGCGTTTGTAGCTGACGTTCCGAGAGACAATTTTCCCCTCTCTCCTTCTAATCATTGTGCGAAAAGCTTTCTGTCCAGCATCTCTCAAAGGTGACCACGTGTAAATCTCTTCGCTCGCTATTCTTTCAACTGTATTTGTGTGTAAGTCGTTCTACCCACTTTTCTCTCAAATGTCCTAAAGTGCAGGTCCCTCCATCCACTCATTATCCTTCCAACCGTCATAATTATTATGTAAATGCCACTACCCGCTATAAGTCTCCAAACTGTCGTTGCTTGTAAATCCTTCCGCTGCTGTCTGTACTCTTTACTGCTGTTCTGTGAAATTCTCCACCCATCATCTTCCAGAATGTCATTGTGTGTAAATCCTTCTGCGCTGAATCTTTGCAACATTCTGTGCCGTATCCACTACGCGTTAATATCCCAACTCATTTTGTGCAAGGGGGTTCGCCCGTTCTCTTCTAAATTGTCAGCATGAGTGTTGTCTCTTCATTAATTATCTTTCCAGCTGTCTTTATCTGCAGATTTGTGCATTTTTATTTTTCTCGCAACTACCAATAAATGTAAATCCCTCCTGTCACTTTTCTCTTAACTGTCATTGTATGTAAACCCTCCTGCCCGTTACTCTATCAACAGTCGTTGTACGTAAATCTATCTGCAGTTTTTTTCTTTCACATGTCATTATGTGTAAATCGCTCTGCCCATTATTCTAGCCTTCCAACTATCGTTGTGAGTAAATCCCTCCGCTCTATACCTTCCCAATTGTTATCACACACACACACACACACACACACACACACACACGCACACGCACACGCGTACACACGCGCGCGCGCGTGCCTACAAACACAGAAAGGGAGTAAACGTGTTAAATGTTCTCATCCCGTATAACCAATCTGTGGTGAGAGAGAGAGAGAGAGAGAGAGGAGAGAGAGAGAGAGAGAGAGAGAGAGAGAGAGAGAGACACAACACTGAAAAAATGTACCGAACTAAATGTTACTACCATTCACACCCAGAGACATTCCCCCAGACCAGAAGGGAAACCAGCCCAACGCACTCAGCTCAACTGTTTAACCCATGCAGACGCACGGCAGTGGTTTAACTCTTCACATTCCCCAGTGATGCTTCATGACCCAGGTCACTGCATCACTACCACCGGTCCTATTCCAATCTCGTCATCCCGACTGCTGCCGGAAATTGCCTCGTTTCGCTCCTGATCGCTACTTTTTTTTAATTTTAGGTCCGATCCCTTCAGTAAAGATGCAGACGATAACTAGAAACCTCCCTGGCTCTCTTTTCCTTTCCTGGTTCTTTTGTTCAAGGTTTGATAAACCAGCACAATGCCAGAGGAAGAGGGGATTCCCAACGTGTTGGCATTAAACTGTCGTTACGGGGGAAACCTTTCTCTCTCTACAGTCTGTAGTTACATGTGCAAACTCTCAATCCACCACACGCTGAACAATCATGGTCCCTGAATCTTTGTCCCTTCCTCACTACCTTAATGTCTGTCGTGTGTGTGTGTGTGTTTGTGTGTGTTGTGTGTGTGTGTGTGTGTGTGTGTGTGTGTGTGTGTGTGTGTGTGTGTGTGTGTGTGTGTGTGTGTGTGGTGTGTGTGTGTGCGTGTGTGTGTGCGTGCGTGCGTGTGTGTGTGTGTGTGGTGTGTGTGTGTGTGTGTGTGTGTGTGTGTGTGTGTGTGTGTGTGTGTGTGTGTGCTTCTCTCGTTATCTGTCTAAGCCTGTTTGTCTGACTGTTCTTGTTTTAAGGTATTGTGTAAACACATTTCCAAACTGTTTTTAAGTATCCGTTCTCCTAATAACGAACTGTATCTAATCATCATCCAGATTAGGCAGTTGTCAGTCACGTTTCAGATTTATTGAAACAGAAGATAAATGACCAAAGTAGATGATGCAAAATAAAAACAAAAACAAACAATTAGACGACCTGGTTTTAAATCGCATACAACAGCACCTCTCACAATAGGTTGAAAGTAATTGATGGTGGAAAAAATGTCCCGTCTGTACCCGCTTTTTTCATGTCAAAGGGACGGCACGGCGAGTGAAGCGAACAAAAAGCGGTCAGTATTATCACCAAAAGGTGATGAATGGCAGCAGCGTGAGAGAGTGTTTCAATTTAAGAACTTTTCCGAAATAAAACGTCAAAAACTCAAACTCCGAATTTCGGTCACACAAAGCCGGAAAATAAAGAGATTACATTCCCAATTTTGACAATTCTATGACATGAAAGGAAAGAGTGCAAACATTTCAGTTGAAATTCGTCTATTTAACAAGCACCACTACCTAAAATGAAATGGTAGTAATACAAGACCTTGCCCAGACTGATGTGCGATTCTCAGATTAAATAGCAGTGTGACAAAGTGAAATCGAATTCAATGCGTGCGCGCACGCGCGCGCGCCCGCGCGCGCGCACACACACACACACACACGCACATGCACACACACACGCGCGCTGCCCGACTCCTTCGTTGTTTGGACATAGGTTCGAATATGAAATGACGTACTGATAAGATTAGAAGGTAGTACAATACACAACAATATTGATGGGTAACTCTACATTTTTTTTTTTTTTTTTCTTTAGGAGAAACAGCAACCATTTAGAACAGTTTTTGTTGCCAGAGATTCAGCACGTCAGCTTACAGAAGCTACCGTGACTGATAGCGTCAGCTGTTAACCCACACATACACTCCAAAATCTGTGTCGTTATGACACACCAAATGAAGCAATCTGTTTTCGTCACGTGACATATTTAGTGGCGGGAAAGTAAGAACTGCAAGTATCACTTTGTTTTGACCTCCGAACAATGAGCGCGTCAAAACAATGTGGGTCCGATTTCACATAATGTAAACTACGATGTGGTTTCACACACACACACACACACACACACACACACACACACACGCACACACACACGCACGCACACACACACACACACACACACACACACACACACGCACATACACGCACGCACATACACCTCCTAATTGTAACTGTTTCCTATGACATCATTAACATGACAATCACGGTGAGCAGCTTGCCGGCCAATGGTGACGAGAATGTAACCCAATTTCTGAGAGTGGATGGTAAAACAAAAAAAAAAAACATGTTATCAACACACACACACACACACACATACACACACACGCGCGGGGGCGCGCGCGCGAAAGCAGGCACGCACGTATGCACACACACACACACACACACACACACTTTGCACACACACACACACACACACATTCTTGCATTCAATTTCTTGTTGTATTTCATCCCTTTAGTTTTTTTTTTTTTTTTTTTATCCTTTTCTCCCCTTTCATTGTCTTCTCCTAAAGTTCAGGATATTGGACGTCAACAGTTCCTCCAATCCACTCACCTCTTTTATTTTTGCGTGTATACCTTTGTGTATTTCTTTCTTTCTTTCTTTCTTCCTTCTTTTCGTTTTTGTCCGCATGCTGTTCTTTCTTTTTTTCTTTTGTGTGTGTGTGTGTGTGTGTGTGTGTGTGTGTGTGTGTGTGTTGTGCGTGTGTGTGTGTGTGTGTGTGTGTGTGTGTGTGTGTGTGCGTGCGTGCATGCGTGTGTGTGTGTGTCTGTGTGAAGACCGCGCTGTTCTGACGATTACGTGCAATCAGACGCTCATTGATACGACGCGCCCTATTTTTAGGGTATCAGACCAACGGAATGTTCGTATTCCTTTCCTTCCCGCCAAATAGAATGTCACGTGTCTAAAGGAAGTAACTTCATTGGGTGTGTCTTAACTACCCATATTTTGGATCGTCAGCGTGTAACATTTTTGGCGGTAAAAAAAGATATTTCTGTCACAACAGCGTGTGCTAGTTTATATGCTGAGTTTTTTTTTTTTTTTTTTTTGTTGTTTTTTTTCTTGCGGCGGCAGAAGCAATTTCAGTTAGTGGATGCGCGCCTCCCAAAAGGAGAGTTAGCCAACTAGCCTACACTTCTGTTTATTGTTAGACTCACCTATAAGCTTCATCATTTTTCAATTTCAAATCTGACGTTATGCCCAAACAATGAAGAGATCGAGTCAAACGACGCTGTACACACACACACACACACACACACACACACACACACACACACACACATGTGTTTAATAACATGTGTATAAGCATATTCACACTAATGGTAGAAACACATGCTTTGTAATGTTTTTGGGTTTATGTAAGTCTATTTCCTACATCTCTGTATGTATGTATGTATGTATGTATGTATGTATGTATGTATGTGTCTATTGTGTGCATTATAACTTTGTTCGGTCAGTCAGTGGGAGATTGCATTTCTCAGGAGATGTAAGTTAAAGCTGTTCTGCATAAGGCTATGTGCATAGCGGACCCTCATCCTGCCATGCAAAGCATGGCTGTCTCATCCGGTTGCACGGTCGGCAAAATCACGGCTCTCATCACACGCGTCGGGCCGCGTGCACTATGCACGACCTTGGCAATCGCCAGTAAGTTGGAAAAGAGATGAACCGGAGTACGGCCGTACAAAACGCGGCCGGGTCTGAGCCCGCTATGCACGCTACCAAATTCTTAGCTGCTTACGACGCTTGGGTTATTAAACGGCAAAGCTGACCACTCTGACTACTTGGCATTGTTTACCTCCCTTGCTTCCAGGTACTGGCTGAAAGATTTTCTGCTACATTTTGTATTGTTTACGTTATGATTTGGGTTTTTCAGCAACTTTTTTCCCTTCCATATTTTCTATTGGTTTTACTTCTACCTTTCACTGGCTACTTAGGGGTGTTGATGGAATCCATTTTGAACCCATGGTTGTAAGAATACCACAGAATTACAGACTGGGTCTCTCATTTGGGTCTAAGGAAGCAAATCGAAAAGACTATTCCGAAAAAGCTGTTCTAGCGGATAAAAAAGCTTCAGATCACACGATATGAAATAGTCGTGTCTTCACGATAGATCACACGATATGAAAGAGTCGTGTCTTCACGATAAATCACACGATATGAAATAGTCGTGTGTCTTCACGATAGATTTTAAACATTATAAACAAAAGGCATGTGATCTCAAGGGCTGATGTTATTATAATAGTTACGATTTATTTAGAGAAACGGAACTAACATATTTCTTACAATAATCAAATCGAGAACACTGATTTACCCTAGTTAGTATCGTTAACATAACACACCATAATCATTGGCATTCTATTGCAATGTTACTATCCTGATATACCTTATGTGAATAACCGCCGGATATTAACTCATTTAACTAGTAACCTTAATGTTTAGTTGTCTGATCTCTTTTCCTTATCTGGTTATCTTGTTCAAAGGTTGATTACTAATATACTGTCGAAGAACGGATTTTTTTATTAAATGTGATAAACTATAATGAGTTGGGCATGTTTTAACTCTCCGACATAATGTCTATAAATACTGCAACCAATTATCTTTCCAACCGACCAGCATGTAACATCGTACACACGCTCTTTCCCTCAGTCTAACAAAACCTTTGTTTTTTCAAACTAGCTGACTATTGGCTTGACGTCACAGACTAACAACAAAGGAAACAGACAAGTAAAAAAAAAAAGTCCACTTGGCTGAACTGATTACGTGGTTAACGTCAACTTGCTATTGTATGACATTAAAGGTTGAAAACCACGAGCAATGAAGTCAAAGTTGTATAGAATCCTACCAACGAACACAGCCTGAAAATCAACAACAGAGACAGCAGAACAAAATGTCATCCCAGACTTGTATTCTATTACTGCAAACTGTTAAATAAAACCCGAGGAACATTCCTTTTATCTATCTGTGTGTGTGTGTGTGTCAAAACAACACACACACACACACACACACACACACACACACACACACACACACACATATATATATATATATATATATATATATATATATGTGTGTGTGTGTGTGTGTGTGTGTGTGTGTGTGTAAAAGAAGGGACAAAAAGCAGGAAAGAAAGAAAGCCAAGAGACAACTGAAAAGAAAGAAACGTAATAAGAAACAAATCAACTGAATGAACTTGATAACGTATGGGCGTCCAACATAATTTGAGTTTCAGAAAAAAAAAAAGAAAAAGACAGAAATAAGATGAAAGAAAGAGAAAGGAAAACCATGGACAGAAAGAATTCCCGATCCCCAGAATAATTCAACCGCTTCAGCCGCTGAAACCACACGATAGCTGTCTCGCCGACCTCGAGAGAGAGAGAGAGAGAGAGAGAGAGAGAGAGAGAGAGAGAGAGAGGGAGAGAGAGAGAGAGAGAGAGAGAGAGAGAGAGAGAGAGATTCATGCAAGCAAACAAACAACAAAGCAATAATACTACACAATTACCTCTACTCGACGAACCCAGACATATCCCGACCCAGAAATGGAGCAAACCGAACGCACCAGTTCAACCCCTTAACCCATGCAGACAGACGGCTGTGATAGAACACTTCACATTCCCCAGTACCTTTTCTCACCCAGATTACACTGTACTACCAGTCTTATTCCAGCCTCGTCATCCTGACTGCTGCCGGAAATTGCCTCATATCCCTCCTTTTTTTTTCCTATCTTTTTTTTCCCCTTTTTTAGG
>JADBJO010002220.1:104076-106576 GCA_016801955.1 Conus betulinus
CTGTTTCCTCCCTTACCCACATCCTCCACAACTATCTCTGTTTTCATTCCGAACCCCTCCTCCTCCCCTCCCCAGCTCCCTCTACCTCCTTAGCCAACATACGCATAAGTAAGAGAGAGAGAGGGAGGGAGGGAGAGAGAGAGAGAGAGAGAGAGAGAGAGAGAGAGAGAGAGAGAGAGATGGAGAAAGCGATAGAGAGAGAGAGAGAGAGAGAGAGACAGAGAGAGAGAGAGACAGAGAGAAGAGAGAGACAGACAGAGAGACAGAGACAGAGATGGAGAAAGCGACACAGAGAGAAAGAGAGAGATACAGATAGAGAGAGACAGAGGCAACGACAGAGAGAGAGAGAGAGAGAGAGACAGAGACAGAGAGAGAGAGAGAGAGCAATCACAAAATGCATGGAGGGCGGAGGAAGAAGGGAAGGGTGAGGCTGGCACTAAAATCGATCATAACATCAGACTAAAAGAGAGCGAGAAAGTGCTTAGAGGCAGTCAGTGGAAGTGTGGGGGCTTAGAGGGCTGCTTCAGGCACCGGATGATATTACTTCCAGCACGCGGTGCCCTTCCACTGGAACCCTCGGCTTGGAGGTGGGAGTAGTTAGAGCTGGCCATTTATACCGGTATATTGACCGGTACAGAGCGGTATACCGACACAAACCGTCTGTACCCGTTCACTCTCAGCAATTTCCGGGAGCGTTTCGGAGAGTGCCGAAGGTATTGTAAGAAGGAAAGAGCATGTGGTCACCACTTGTGGTGTAACCAATGGAGTTGACACTTGTGTGGTGAAGGGGGGGGGGGGGGGGGGGGGAGGGAATCTGAATTAATAAAGCAAGTTTTGAGTTCGAAAAAAAAAAATCGGATGGCTAAATTAATTACAAAAAATACTGTGCACATCCAAGTTCGGTTTTCAACTGTCAATGAAACACACACTCACACACACACACACACACACACACATAAACTTGGAAAATAAGAGAGACAGAGGTACAGAGAGGAGAGAGAAAGGAGGGAGAGGAGAGCACGAGAGAGAGACAGACACATGACAGGAGAGAGAGAGAGAGAGAGAGAGAGCAATCACAAAATGCATGGAGGGCGGAGGAAGAAGGGAAGGATGAGGCTGGCACTAAATCGATCATAACATCAGACTAAAAGAGAGCGAGAGAGTGCTTAGAGGCAGTCAGTGGAAGTGTGGGCTTAGAGGGCTGCTTCAGGCACCGGATGATATTACTCCCAGCACGCGGTGCCCTTCCACTGGAACCCTCGGCTTGGAGGTGGGAGTAGTTAGAGCTGGCCATTTATACCGGTATATTGACCGGTACAGAGCGGTATACCGACACAAACCGTCAGTGCCCCCGTTCACTCTCAGCAATTTCCGGGAGCGTTTCGGAGAGTGCCGAAGGTTCTGCGAGAGAGAAGGAAAGAATATGTTTCTCCTTCCGTGGTCACCACCCACTAATGGTCTATCCAAGGGAGTTGACACTTGTGGCGAACAGTTGAGGGGGGGAAGTTAAATCAAGTTCGAGATTCAAGAACATAATTCAGACGGTCGAATTAATCGCAAAAAAATCGTCGACATACAACAGTTCAGTTTTACCTGGAAAACACACACACATATCTATCTATAATATGTATATACAGTACGTATTTGTTTACAGCCCGTCCCAGATGAATCTTTTTATTGCAGACGAAAGGTTGGAGACATGAGCATTTATGGTGTGGGATGGGACTGGAAGTGCTGAATTTACTAGTTTTTGATTAGTGACTATATTCAGCACTGTACGCCCTTTAGCGGTGCTCACCGTTACCAAACTTCACTTCCAATAACTGTAAACACACACACACATATATATATATATATATATACAAATAATTATAAACAAAGGTTGTACGTTCGTCTAGATTGAAAAACTAAGGGGAGACAAGTATTTATTTCTGCAGTGGTAGTAAATTGTGCAAATTTAACAGTATGTGTACGAATGGGTGAAAAGGATTTAATAAACGTATCTTAAAAACGAGCCTTCAACAAGTTAATAATAACCAAATAGGACACTACCACCATCAGAAAAAAGTATGCTTAGTAATACGTAATTGATTACATATCAGTAGTATTTTTTTTTCCTCAATCACCTCGGAAAATGGTAATGAAAGTCCTCGGCCTTGTCGACTTTAAGCAGAATGCTATCGCAGAAAAAGGCTGGTGTACTATACCATAGTATGTTTGTTGAGTTAAAAAAAACAACCACAGGTGCCACCTAAGAAACAAAAGAAAATCAAGAAACAGCCAAACAAGCTACATTTTCTTGTGAAAAGTAGAAAATAAAAAACGATAGCATCTTAAGACACAAGTGCTGAGGGTCAGTTATTGAAATGAATACGCAAGGGACTGAATTACAAGAAACTATAAATTCCAAGGATAAGTAACCGAGCACCATTCCAGCAACTTACAGTCAGCTTGGTGTTGCAATGACTGCAAGAAATATTCAATTCATTCCAAGAACTAT
>JADBJO010002220.1:111576-114076 GCA_016801955.1 Conus betulinus
CCCCCCTTGTCAAAAGACCTCTTTGGTAATGACAATAAAATATCAAAGTGTCAAAAAGTGTCAAAGTGTCTCTCTCTCTCTCTCTCTCTCTCTCTCTCTCTCTCTCTCTGAGAGAGATCAGTAAAATACTTTGTCATCATTTAATTGAGATTACTCCTGTGCGTGAGGTGAGGACATAATGAAATGTTACGAATTTATTTGATTTTGTTGACTTTGGATTTGATACACACTAGGAATGAAAGTGTACTATTTGTTTGCAGGCAAGGAAGAGGGAAACGTTTTTGTTCTTTACCTCTCCCCTTTGTCAAAAGACCTCTTTGGTAATGACAATAAAATATCAAAGTGTCAAAGTGTCTCTCTCTGTCTCTCTGTCTCTGTCTCTCACTCTCTCTCTCTCTTACACAACATTCAGACACAGACCTCTACTAGTTCACTGCTCCTACGGCCATCACACTCTGGGCCTTTAATCTTTACAAAACAACGAAAACATTTAATATCATCAACAAGAACAAGAACAACAACCACGACAACGCCAACAACAGTAGCAGCAGCAAGAATAACAAGAATGACAACAAAGCCAACAAAAATTATAATCAAGTGTTTTTATAATCATGATAAATGATCGCCATCATCAACGTTAATTTGTTATCATTGTTATTATTATTATTATTATCATCATCATCATCATTATTATTATTATTATTATTATTATTATTATCAAAACAGAGGGAGGAATCACAAGTGGAGTCAGTTCTACGTACAGGGCACACCGAATAATCAACATCATCAATGTTAATTTTGTTGTTGTTGTTGTTGTTGTTGCTGTTATTATTAATCTATTATTATAATCATTATCATTATGATGATAATGATGATGATGATAATTATTATCATCATCATCATTATTGTTATTATTATTATCATCATCATTATCATTACTACCATTATCACCATTATTATTATCATTGTTATTATTATTATGACTATCAAACAGAGGGAGGAATCACATGTGGGGGGGCAGTTCCACATACATGGCATAGCGGTGTCAGCCCCTTGCCCCAGGCGGTATTAAGAAGACCCACAACTGTTGACATATTTCACTTATCGCCCTTCGGAGACTCTCTTGCGTGGAGGGCCGTCTGCAGTCCAGTCTCACGGAGACCATTAAGAGAATTGTTTATTTTTTCCCTTCCACAGAAACTGATGACTTTTCTTTTCTGCATGCGAAGAGAAACCAGATAACAGTGTAACCTTTGCGGTCTTGTCCTTGTCCCCCACGAAACTCCAAACACAACCCCCCCCCCCCCCCACACACACACACACGTAGAAACACGCTTGCTCGACTGACGCACACATGAGAAAAACACACGTACACTGCACATGCACATACGCGCTTACATCTCTCTCTCTCTCTCTCTCTCTCTCTCTCTCTCTCTCTCTCTGTGTGTGTGTGTGTGTGTGTGTGTGTGTGTGTGTGTGTGTGTGTGTGTGTTTCTATCTCTCTCTGTCTCTCTTTCGCTCTCTGTCTCCTCTGTCTCTCTCTTTGTCTCTCTGCCTCTTTTTCTTTTCTCTGTCCCTGCCTGTCTGAGTCTGACTTTGAGTCTGTCTGTCTGTCTGTTTTCTCTCTCTCTCTCTCTCTCTCTCTCTCTCTCTCTCTCTCTCTCTCTCTCTGTCGCCCAAGGCAAAGATCTCACCCAAAACGGTCTGGTCACGAGAAGAATGCAAGGTATGTGAGGCGGAAAGAGAGAGAGAGAGAGAGAGAGAGAGAGAGAGAGAGTTCAAATGAAATGCATCTACAATCTTCTCTGAAATCGTGACTGCCCTTCTCTGTTGATGGAACGCTGGCATCAAAAACACGAGATCCTAAATAAGTTTCTTCTGGAAAGCACCTGGTGTCATTTCCATCATGATAACGATTCGCTCTGCAGGAGGGGTCTATAATGAAACACAAGGCCAGAAACAACTACCACTCATATGGCTTCCAGTCACAAGCAAAGTGTCTGTACTGAGCCAGAAATAACGCCCGGCGCGCACACATATCATGAATAATCTCTTTGATGTCAAGCAGTCTTGCTGACTGATTTGCAGCGCAGATATGACGTGGAAATAATGCTGATAACGTGGTATTTTTTTGTTGTTTTTTTTTTTGTAGGTTTATGAAAAAAAGAGTTTTCATCCTTGGAAACTACACGTCTTCCTCAATCTACTAATCCGTGGATGCCTTTCTTGGTTCCATGGTTTTCTCCTTCAGGCTTTTCCCCCCAATGGCTGCACACACACACACACACACACACGAAAAAAAGTAATGCGCCAAGGCCTTGCTTAAGAAGACGAGTATCTATAGACTGGCACAATTAGAAAGTTTTCAGATTGGGTCTGAAAGTTGATTTTCCTCATTTCTTTCATATAGCCATCAAGGTACAAGTCAGGTGTTCCAAGCAGACAGATAAAATCAAAGAAAAAATGGGACTATTTGGGCGCTTCCAGCTGGCGCGCAAAG
>JADBJO010002220.1:129076-134076 GCA_016801955.1 Conus betulinus
CCTCTCTCTCGCTCTCTCCCACAGAGTCTCTCTGTCGTGCTCACCACACACACACACACACTCTCTCTCTCTCTCTCTCTCTCTCTCTGTCTCTTTCCATCCATCCATCCATATATGTATGGATATATGTATGCATATATGTATGTATGTATGTGTATGTATGTATGTATGTTTGCATCTATCCCAGTGTCTATCTACTTCAATATTTATCTGTCTGTTTATCTGTCTGTTCATACATCCATCCAGGTATTTAGTTTCTGTGTACATGGATCTCTCTCTATTTTTTTCAACCGATTAAATCCATATCTCCGACGCATACACGCAAGGTCAACGAAAGGGGAAAGAGCAAAAATAATGAGCTTGAAGAGACTGTCAAAGGCGAACATTACTTCAGAATGTTTAAACTGAAAGTGAAACTCAGAGAGAGAGAGAGAGAGAGAGAGAGAGAGAGAGAGAGAGAGAGCGAGAGCGAGAGAGAGAGAGATCTAAGCAAATCCGAAAGTTTAATTAGTATAATTTTGTCCGTAGGTCACAATATCAAGGGGGAGCATGTAAAAGACAGGGAGCAGCGGAAAGGATGGCAATGGAACGATGATGTAAACATGCTGAAAGCAGAAACACAACTTTGGAAATAGAGTTCTGTATGCAATGGAACGATGATGTAAACATGCTGAAAGCAGAAACACAACTTTGGAAATAGAGTTCTGTATGCAATGGAATGATGATGTAAACATGCTGAAAGCAGAAACACAACTTTGGAAATAGAGTTCTGTATGCAAGCACCAGCGGATGCATTCATGCACGCAGTTTGTTTTTCAACTGAATTATTGTACCCCTTTAGACAGGACGTCGTAATTGACGGCATTATCAGCCATCCCCTCTAAACATAATAACACAGTGAAATGCGACAAATAAGACATTATCTTAAACTGATATAAGGTGTTGATGTTCAAGTACGTTATTGTCCTCTTTTTCTACTAACAGTATGAAAACATATCCAGACCAAATGATGCCGGGCAACTGTCATGGGTTGTTTGAAACATTTCTGATAATGTTCAGAATAAAAAAGAGCCGTTCAGTATCTTCATTCTAAGGACACCCGAATGGGGGTGCAGAGAGAGAGAGAGAGAGGGAGAGAGAGAGAGAGAGAGAGAGAGAGAGAGAGAGAGAGAGAGAGAGAGAGAGAGAGAGAGAGAGAGAGAATGAATGCTTTTGTGGCATCTAGTCCATAAAATCGACACACACTATCTTGACAGCATCAATGAAAAGTGTTGGTGCCGGTGCAAGGTTGCAGTCCTCCTCCTATCGAAGAGCGCGACTCCCAAGCAGTAAAGTATTCAAACGACCGACTTCTTTTCTAAATGGTTTGAGAGACAGTCAGACAGACAGAAAGACAGACAGGCAAAGCCAAAGAAACGTCAACGCAGAAAGAGAGACATGACAGACAGAGGGAAAGAGCCTGGAGATGACTGTCGCTATCTTAACAAACACAGAGAAGGTCAAGAGATCTTCCATTCTGCATCGGTGACGTTGGAGTCGGAAGGCACCGACATACTGGCACCCTCCCCCCCCCCCCTCCTCGCTCTGTGTGTGTGTGGTGTGTGTGTGTGTGTGTGTGTGTGTGTGTGTGTGTGTGTGTGTGTATTGTGTTGTGTTTGTATGGCGTGTGTGTGTGTGTGTGTGTGTGTGTGTGTGTGTGTGTGTGTGTGTGTGTGTGTGTGTGTGTGTGTGTGCGTGCGTGTGAGTGCTTTGCGCGTATGCGTGCGTGCGTGCAGAATTGTTGTGTGTGTGTGTTGTGTGTGTGTGTGGTGTGTGTGTGTGTGTGTGTGTGTGTGTGCGCGCGCGCGCATGCGTGTGTCTTACACACATAGAGAGAGAGAGAGAGAGAGAGAGAGAGAGAGGAGAGAGAGAGAGAGAGAGAGAGGGAGAGAGAGAGAGATGGGGGATGGAGGAACGGACGAATGTGTGGGGGAGAGCGGAGGGTGTTTGTGAAGGGAGTGGAAATAGCGAGACGACTGAGATCCGGATAGAAGGCGGGAGTACAATGAGGAGCTTAGGTCCTCCGAATGCAGACCTCCAATGTCCCTCCTGCTGGATTGATACTCATCCGATACGCTATGGCTCCATCTTTCATAAACACACACACACACACACACACACCACACACACACACACACACACACACACACACACACACACACACACACTCTGACTGTCCGACTGAAACCAATTTTGTCAGATTAACTAATGGTTGTACTGACAACACACACACACACACACACACACACACACACACCACACACACACACACACACACACACACACACACACACACACACACTGACTGACCGACTGAAACCAATTTATTGTCAGATTAACTAATGGTTGTACTGACAACACACACACACCACACACACACACACACACACACACACACACACACACACACACACACACACACACACAACACACGCACGCACGCACGCACGCACGCACGCACACACACACACACACACTTTCTTTCGTAGAAAAAAATGTTTCCGAGAGCATGCCTTAAGACCGGTTGTAATTGAACAGACCATCGGTTCGCGAATCCAGATGGTGACTTGACAACGAATCATTGTGTCTCTCTTAACTAAGGCCCAAGATCCAGTTCTTTGAGTTAGACGAACCAATACCTGATTCTTTGTTGAAGTTTGTTGAAGGTTTTAAGTGACAGGACACAGTCTGTTCACTGCTGCTGCACTGACATATACTATTGAGTCGGATGAACACGGAACTCTTTTGAACTGACCATCAAGTCGATTTTTAGCAGTCTCTTTACTCGAAGTTTAACTTGTTCATTTTCCACAGCATTAAGGACTTAGACATTTTCGACCCTTTCCGAATGAAATTGTTTACTGACGAATCGATAACAGAAATGTAAATTGGCCAGTCACAAATTGAGTTCAGTCACTGAAATATTGACACAAACTGAGGTCCACTTGTAGTTGAGCTTTCACGTGGTTACTTCCCTTTGCAGGGATAGTTCTGGATGAAACGTTTATCAGTCCCCCCCCCCCCCCCCCCCCCCCACCCCCCCACACACACACACACTTTTCTGTTTGTTTTTACGGCGAACCGAGATTTCGGCAAGATTCGCAAACCTCCACGATCTTTGCTCACGAAGCAAAAGATCGGCGAGATCACGAACTACACGAAGTACAGTAGCAGTTTAATTTAAAGGTCCTTGGACTGAGAACGGCTTTTCGAGAAAAAGAATGAGTAAATCGGGCTTTTTCTTCCTCTCTTTCTATCTTTTTTTTTTTCTTTTTCGTTTTTTTTTTAAGAAGAAAGGTTGAATTATTATAAACCTAAAGCATGTCGCTGCGTACTTTCTTTTCTTTCTTCTGCTTTCTTCCTATTGTAATTATAACCTGCGGCTTTCACACTAAAGAAATCGGAAGTCCACGCATATGTCTGTCGTCTGTTTATGTCCTCCATCTTGGACCACAATGTATCTGTATGTGCTAGTTTCGTGGGTATCTCGTGTTTTGTTTGGTTGGTTTTGTTTGTTGTGTTTTTCCATTTGTTTGTTTGTTTGTTTCAACATCCAAAAGACAAAAAAAAAATATCAAGGTTGCAGCAGCAAAACACAAAGTCGGTCATTTGACCAAAAAGCGAACAATTATAGATATCGAGCGAGTAGGGTATTTCTTGGTCTTACAATGAACTAACTACAGGCCATTAACTGCAAACAAAAGCAGCTTACAACATCAAATGGTCTGGCAGAAATGACAACACACAGAGCATGCCTCTTTGTTCTGTGTGCTCTGTGTTTTCATTTCTGCTAGGCGATAATGGTATGGTAAGCAGCATTTGTTTGGAGCTACGGACCTGTACTTCTTTCATCATGGGAGTAAGGATCATCCTAATTGTTTGTTATTCCCTGTAGACTGTTCCCTTTGCCTTATCTAAGATTCCTTCTTTGCTCTGATGACTCCCAAAGCCTTCACGGTCTGCCATGAATGTCGGCAGCTACCAAAGGCTGCCCATCTGGAAGCATTCTTGGGTGCTTTCGTGCCAGAGAAGCTTGGAAGGATGGGATTAAAGTTTACACACCCATCACACATCCGTTAGGCTTTCTGAATGACTCAGTGGGAGAGTAATGTGTTTGTTCTCCGATATTTCGAGTTCAAATCCCCGCCAGCACCAAGCACATATATGGGTCCTTTCGCTGCCTATATCCACGTTCTGTTGTTCTGGGGGTGTCAGCGCAGCGTCAGGACCCCCCCACCCCACCCCCCACCCCACCCCACCCCACACACACACACACACACACACACACACACACACACACATACCCCAAACTCATGACATAGTTATCATGTGTCGCCTTTGGTGGCTAGGGAAGTTAAGCCTGAATGCACGTGTCGGCTGATCCGTCGCTATGACAGCGAATGTAGTATTGTTGCTTTATTGATTTCTCATCAGCATTCAACACCATACAACCACATCTGATGGCAAAAAGAAACTCATTAACATAAATGTGGGTAACAAGCTCATTCTTTGGATAATTTGATTTCTTACACAGAGGACACAGTCTGTTCGATAAGTGTTGTTTCGTCTTCCAGAGTCATTTCAACTGGCGCACCCCAGGGTACTGTTTTATCACCAGTGCTTTTTACTCTGTACACAAATGATTGTTCAGGAAGTGATTCAACTTTGTACATTAAATATTCAGATGACTCAGCACTTGTAGATCTTTCCAACTCTGATTCTGTTTACTTCAAGGAGGTTCAAAGATTTGTTGACTGGTGCGATCATAACTATCTTGATCTGAATGTAACAAAAACGAAAGAAATGTTGATTGATTTTAGAAAGAATCCAAAAGCTGTACCACCACTTTTTATCAAAGGTGCTGAAGTAGAACGTGTTGAATCATACAAATATTTAGGAACTTTTATAGATAATAAGCTGAATTTTAAATCCCATGTTGAGTATGTCCACAAAAAATGTCA
>JADBJO010002220.1:136576-141576 GCA_016801955.1 Conus betulinus
CATTTAGTGGGAAACCACTAGCTAAAATGCAAATGAATGCAGATGTCTTTCTATTCTCTTCTCCACCCTCCATACGCGCGCACACAGACGCACACACACAGACACACACACACACACAGACACACACACACACACACACACACACACACACACACACACACACACACACACACACACACACACACACACACACACACACACACACACACACACACACCACACACACACACACACACTTACAAAATGATAGAGAGAGAAAGAAAAACAGACAGAGAATGAGAGAGATAGAGAGAGAGGCAGACAGACAGACAGACTGACAGACAGAGACAGACAGACAGACAGACACACACACACACACACACACACACACACACACACACACACACACACACACGCATGCACGTACGCACGCACGCATGCACGCACGCACGTACGCACGCACACACGTACACACACACACAACACACACACACACACACACACACACACACACACACACACACACACACACACACATCCATATACGTACTGAGACATAAAGCTAGAGTGAGTAGCTGAAACAGCTTACCAAAAAGCACGTAAGTACAGGAGACCTAGCATAATGAGAGCGTCAGCATCGGCAAAGGAACCCAAACAATTTACACACACGAACCAAATCTTGAAAAAAGAATAGCGAATAATAATTATGATAAAAAAATATGAAATAAGCTTCTTTTATTTTTTGTTCTCTTAATTTAAGTTGACCAGAACAGGGCAGCTGCAACTATTCCGACAACGTTTTAGAAAGCGCTGCCAGTTGTTGAAAGACATGTTCCATTCCATACCGGTGCAGCTGCCGTTGGCACCGAGTGCCTCTCCGTCTGTTTGAAAACAGGTTTGTCACGACTGAGAGAGAGCTGTGCTAATACACAGCTCCTGATTAAACAACGATACAAAGGGATGGGAGAGAGAGAGAGAGAGAGAGAGAGAGAGAGAGAGAGAGAGAGAGAGAGAGAGAGAGGAGAGAGAGAGAGACAGAGAGACAGACAGACAGACAGACAGACAGACAGAGAGAGAGAGAGAGAGAGAGAGAGAGAGAGAGAGAGAGAGAGAGAGACAAAGAGAGAGAAGAGAGAGAGAGAGAGAGGAGGGGGGGGGGGGGGGGGGGGGGCTGTAGGATAAAGGGGAAAGAGAGGGCAGCGAGAATGCGAAAGGAACACACGGCAGCAACAGTGTTGACAGAAGATAACAACAGCTGCCACCTTTCAGATGCCCCCCTTTTAGTTACCTGAACAGAAGAATAAAAAATGCCTGTAACAAAGAACATAACACAAGAAGAAGAAGGAGGAAGAACAGAAGGGAAAGGAACAGAGAACTATGTGAAGAGGAGGAGAATGAAAAGGAGGTGGAGGAGGAGGAGGAGGAAGGAGGAGGAGGAGGAGGAGAGAGGAGGACGAGGAGAAGAAGAGAAGAAGAAGAAGAAGAAGAAGAAGAAGAGAAGAAGAAGAAGAAGAAGAAGAAGAAGAAGAGAAGAACGTGAAGAAGAGGAGGAGCAGGAGGAGGAAGAGATGGAGGAGGATGAAAGGAGAGCAAAATCAAAATTAAAATAAAGGAAACATAACTATAACAAGAAGAGTAAAGAGCACAAAAAAGGAAGAAATAGACAGAACAAAACAAAAACAAAAAAACAATGATGAGGGCGATCATAACCGCGACAACGACAACGACGACGACGACGACGGTGATGGCCATGATGATAATTATAATGACGGCAAAGACGACGATGATATTGACGACGACGACGACGACAACAAAAACGACGACGACGGTGATGACCATGATAATGATGACGACGACAACGATGATGACGAAGACGGAGCATAAAACAACAAGGAAACGAAACGTCAAGAGAAGGAACATAAGTGGCAGCAGAACTGCGAAAAGAGACGGAGCGGACGTCCACCTTCTGGTCGTCGCTATAAACACTCTAATGTTCTGCAGCCAGCGCGCGTCATATCCAGAGCAACTAAGTGCTGCCAGAATCGATCGATCGATCCATCATTTCTGTCATTAGATCGCCTCTGTTTCCAACAGAAGTCTTTTCACCTAAATCCTACCGATAGCAAGCCAAACAGCAAAGAGGAAAAAGAATCTCTCTCTCTCTCTCTCTCTCTCTCTCTCTCTCTCTCTCTCTCTCTCTCTCCTCTCTCTCTCTCTCTCTCTCTCTCTCTCTCTCTCTCTCTCTCTCTCTCTGTGTGAAATAGTTAACACACCGTGCTGCTACATCTCTGTAGCTGACAGTGAATATGGATAAAATCAGTATTATATTATTCCGTAACGGTGGATATTTAAGTGCTCGAGAAGGATGGGTTGTATGCCAGTTGTCAGTGCCTATAGATATTTGGAACCTGTCAGGTAAGGCTACAAATATTTTTGATTTGTATCATGAAAAAGTTACATGTTCAAAAGAATCATTTATTTACGTTATTTATCAAACGTTTTGATATCCAGGTTCAGCCAATTGCACAATATAGTTCTGAAATTTGGGGATTAGATAAAGTGGCTACCTACTGCGAATCAGTCCATGTTTTTTTTTTTACAGAGAACTTTTAAGTGTTGATAGACGTACTCCGAATGATCTTATTTATGGCGAAACTGATCAATTTCCTATTACATTGTCTCTGCTGTTAAATGTACCCGGTACTGTCTGAAATTAATTTACATGGAAGATACTAGAATTCCTTGTAAAGCGTATAATATTTTT
This sequence comes from Conus betulinus, assembly GCA_016801955.1. Lineage (NCBI taxonomy): Eukaryota > Metazoa > Mollusca > Gastropoda > Neogastropoda > Conidae > Conus > Conus betulinus. The sequence continues at coordinate 139,320 of JADBJO010002220.1, forward strand.
TATGACTTAGATACTAAAGGTTAAAGTACTGGGTGACAAAAGTGCGACTCTGTTTGAATATGGATTCGGATTCGTCTGGTTGAACCGAGGAGTCGAGAATATAAAAAAGCTTTTTACAACTTTTTCGCCAGCGACTCGTGGACTGCAGATGGCAGAAATGGTCTGATCATATTCATAACAGTGATAGGTTTAGTTTTTTTTTTTGTAGGAATTTCGCATATACTCATAACTGGAAAACTTACTTGAACATAGATATTGATATGCATGCACTTAAAGCAGGTAACAACAAATTTTAGAATAGGAATATCCGAATTAGCTTGCCATTGTCTTAGATATTGAACGCATAATATTTGGGATTTGATTAGTCCTTTATGTAGAGATCCACAGGAAACAGAAATACATTTTGTTCTATGCTGTCCAGCTCTCAGAAACATCAGAGCAGAATTCATTAAGCCCAAATATTATAGACAACCATCTTTGTGTAAACTGATTCTACTTCTGTCTTCCACTTCTGCTGAAGTTGCTGAACAATTCTCATTGTTTAGATACAAAGCCTTTAAAGTGAGAGAAAATGTTTCTTCCTGAACATGTGACAACGACTTGTTTGTTTCATTACGTGTTATATTTGTTTATAATCATTGTGTTTTATATGTTTTGCACCCCCTTCGTTAGGGCCCTGGCCTATTTCGAATAAATTATCTGATCTCTCTCTCTCTCTCTCTCCTCTCTCTCTCTCTCTCTCTCTCTCTGCATGTATGTGCATGAGTGCGCGCACGCGCGCGTGCGTGCGTGTGTGTGTGTGTGTGTGTGTGTGTGTGTGTGTGGGTGTGTGTGTGTGTGTGATGGGCGAATGATTGTGACGGAAGTGTTAACAGTGACAGCTCGTATTGCCGTGATTTTGGTACTACGAATAACTCTGTAAATAGGTTTTTCCTTCCTCCATTGGAATGTATGTGGGTTTGTTTATAAATTAGACAATTCACACTTCATTCAATTTATTTCTTCTTTTGATTTTGCTTGTTTGGTCGAAACGTTTGTTGAAAAGTTTGAATCAAGTTTATTTATAGATTATAAAATATTCGTTAAACCAGCTGTCAAACTTACAAGGCAAGGGAGAAGTTCAGGAGGAATAATTTGTTTGATACGAAAATATTTTCTTCCATATGTGCATGAGGTTGATTGTGAGAGTCCTTATGCCATGACATTTATACTTGATAAAGGATTTTTTGGTCTACATAATAATGTTTTACTTGTATGTGCGTATGTTCCTCCTGAAAATTCGCCATATTATACTATCAATGGTTTCGACAATGGCATTGATCTTTGGAAAATTGTGTTGTAAATACGTTGTTGTCTTTGGAAGACACTGAAATACTGTTATGTGGTGATATGAATGCCAGAAACGTCTGACGAATTCCCTATACTTTTAGATGAGCTTGAATTACATGTTGTTCATAATAAGAATGATAATTGTATACGATTTTATTTTCCTTATTTATTAATGAGTTAGCCTTAGAAATAATTGAAAATGGCCGTCATGGAGTAACTTTTGATCTTTTGGAATTGTTTATGTTGCTTTTTGCCGATGATATTATTCTAATTTCAGTATCAGTGGTTGGTCTCCAGAGACAACTAAATAATTTGTATTCTGCAGCAGGCAGACTAGAACTAAATGTTAATATGAATAAGACCAATATTGTTGTATTTCGTAAAGGAGGATATTTAGCCCGCACTGAAAAATGGACCTATGGAGGTGAGAAATACATGTGATTAATGCTTACAAATACCTTGGTATTTTTTTTTACAACGAAACTTAGTTTTTGGTTTTGCTTGTCAAGATATAGTCAATAGAGCCAAAAAGGGCGGTCAATAGTATTCTTCATGTTTTGTACAAGTTGGAGAGTGTAACTCGTTCAGTGTTTTTACAAAATTGTTTGATTCACAGGTACAGCCTATTTTACAATATGGTGCAGAAGTATGGGCTTTTGACAAAGGTGCCTTAATTGAAAAAGTTCACCTGTATGCGATGAAACGCTTTTTGAATGTAGACAGTAGAAACGCCCAATGATCTGGTTTATGGTGAACTTGGACGATATCCAATTTATTTAAATTCCTATTTGAAATGCATAAAATATTGGCTCAAGTTAACGAGAATGAATGACGATAGGATACCCTTTAAAGGTTACAGGGTGCTGTTGAGTTTAGATGATAATGGTAAAAAAGAATGGGCTTCCCATGTTCGACAGTGTTTAATTCA
>JADBJO010002220.1:156576-166576 GCA_016801955.1 Conus betulinus
AAGGTTGACAGTGGAGTTGGCCAACTCTCATTATTCACTCCTACTGTGATTAGAACTGGATCAACAAACTGAATTTGGGGAACGGAACTGAAGAAGGAAGATGCTGAAAGGAAGATGGCTCAGACTATAATAAAAAAAATATCAATGTCAACAAGAACCAGGACAACAAGAATAACAATAATAATAATGATTATAATAGTAATAAAATTAATAATAATAATAAATAATAATAATAGATAATAAGTTACAATAGTAATAGATACAATTACAGTTAGAATAACAATAACGAAAACAACAATAATAATAACAACAACAACAACAATAATAATAATGATAATAATAATAATATAACGACACCAGTAATAGCAATAATAATAATAATATTAATAATGATGATGCTGATGATGCTGATGATACTGTTTCTCGTACTAGTACTAGTACTACTACTACTACTACTACTACTACTACTACTTTTATGTAATATTACTTACGATAACAACAATGTTTATACTTCTAACTACTACTACTTCTACTGCTAATGCTACTACTTCTACTACTACTGCTGCTGCTGCTGCTGCTGCTGCTGCTGTGTTGCTGCTACTGTTGCTACTACGATTTTTTCTTTTTATTTGCGAACACGAGCATTGTTCCTCAAGAAAAGACACGACACTGATGACAGTTCGTCATGTGTAGCTGGTCTCTACAATTACACCGATCTACAAGAGTAATACTGTCATCCTTTCGTAATGTGGCAATCTTTGTTTTTCATCGAACCATATGCGTATTCATTTGATCTGACAATCAGTCACCAGGAGAACATTTGGGTCTTGGATTCCGGACACAATCATAAAACTGATGAGCTGAAAACAAAGGCAAAGAGAAAAAAAAACAACAACAAAAAAAACCCACAATGCATCGGCAGTTTACACGCCTCCTAACATTCATACCTTCATTGTAAGTGCTCCAGTGAATAACAGAGAGAATTTTGTCTACTTCAGTTGTTCTGTTCAGAAACGCGATCCATTCGTTCATTCATCTCCATATCATCCATACGCAATGTTTCGTTTTGCCCTCAGTAAATATGATATTCGAATCAGTCTTGTGTTTCAACATCTCTTGCATGGAGAGAGAGCTTGTTTGTGTGGTCGCACATCAGCATATTCACCACGATTCTGCACGAGCCAGCATGTGGACCAGCGGGGTGGAAGCGGATATCAATCTATGTTAAAAAGATAACAAACCCGCTGCTGGTGGCACTCTCCGGACACACGCTCCAACTGGCAATAAAATGTTGGTTTTATGCCGCCTTTTTTCTCCCCCCCCCCCCCCCCCCCCAATAGTCATGTACAAAGCCCATGTTTCCAGTGCTGCCGAATCGATCTTTCAAGAGGCGACTTCTGCTGGTTTCTACGAGTGCAGCCTTCTTCTCCCTTCTCCCCTCCCCCTCCCCCCTCACCACCAACTCCACTCCCTATCCGTCCCCCTCCCATCCTTCACTGCTCTTCCCTTGCATCCTCATTTATTTTTCACACACAACATGTCAGACAAGTGAATTCTTTCCATGAAATTGTCTCTCCTAAAAACATTGTAAACAGCAGATTTGAAAAAAAGAAAGAAAGAAAATCACGATATTTTTTCCCCGCCTATCTTGTCTGCGGAAACATGGGATACTTCTTTGACTTTTGGAACAGCATTTGAAAACAAATGTCCAAAGTCTTCAGCGGCGTTTGTTCTGAATCAGATCACACGAGGTTTCCTCAGGGTCTTCCACTGTACTTCTTTTTTTTGCATGCCTTTCTTGGATTTAGGAGGAAAACAAATCCCTGATATACATTTTCAAAAATTCATACATGTTTATTCATTACTCATTCATTTATTCATTCGTTTCATTTTGTTCATTCATTCATTCATTCATTCATTCATTCATTCATTCTTTTCTTTCTTTTTCTTTCTTTCTTTTGTATATTCATCTGTTTTGTATGTATTTATTCTTACTTACCATTCATTCATTCATTCGTTCATTCATTTATTCATTCATTCAGTCACTCATTCATTCATTACTCATGTATTCATTCATTTGCATGTGTATCTGTTTTGTATGTATTCATTCACTCACTTATTCATTCATTCCTTTGTTTATTTCAAGCAGTGGTCACCAGCCCCAGGAAGTGTTGGTCTGCTTGCAACACCATTCACTTGGAAACAACCCATCTCGCCGCCTGTCTGTTCACAGCTACACACCTCCAGTTCAACACCGGCCAGCACAGTAAAAGGGTCGTGTTGGCGAGGAAAGATGGAGACAGGAGGCAAACACTATGATCAAATCCCATCAGACAGGTGCGAGCGTGTCTGGCCATTGGGACCTTTTCTTCTGGGTTCCTAAAAGCACCGGTGGCATTGCAGCAACGATCAGATGAACTTTAATAAGCTGGATGATCGAAAGGGAAAAAGAGCAAGTGCTGTTTGCCAGACAGAGCGATCGAAAGCCAGTGACTTTAACGGATTGCTGCCGACATTTTGTACGTTCCGTTTATATCTTAAAACTTTGTGTGACTAACCGACTCCAGTGACGCGGTAGTATTGATAACTATCACGACATGGATGAGGAGGGACGACTGTTATGGGGACCAAATCACAATGACTACATCGATGAAAATGACGACGATAACGAGGTGACGGTTTGAGAAGATAAGGAAGGAGGAAGGGAGGGGGGCTGGGGGGGTGTCTGTGTAGGGGAAGGGACGCAGACTGGGGGTAGAGGTGATGGTGGGATGCAATTGGTTGGGGTCAGGGGTAAGGGAAGAGTGGGGGTGGGGTGACTAGGGGGGTGGGGATGTTGGCATGACAATTGGTTGTAAGTCAGACAAGGTATGTAATACTGTGTACACCCTCACTGGGAAAGTTCTGTCGACAGTGCAGAAACGACTAGGAGCCTGTTCAGAGGGCACATAGGACTGTTGTCGCAGCAAAACTTGGATGTATCTGGAGTTGAACTGGTTCCACCTGTCAGCATCCCAGCAACAAGTTATCTGGTAGTTGAACTGGTTCCACCTGTCAGCATCCCAGCAACAAGTTATCTGAAACTGAGTTGAACTGGTTCCACCTGTCAGCATCCCAGCAACAAGTTATCTGGAGTTGAACTGGTTTCACCTGTACCTGTCAGCATCCCAGCAACAAGTTATCTGGAGTTGAACTGGGTTTTTACCTGTCACCTGTCAGCATCCCAGCAACAACAAGTTGGGCTGTGGGATGCGCGCAGCGCGCAGCAACAAAGCACCAGTTTCCATTGGTCATGGAGGATTGCTCCTAGCAGCATCATTCGGCAGTTGAGGGCAATGCTTTTTTTTTACTGGGTTCCAGTGGCACCAAGTCTGCCCACGGGCTGACTCTGGTAAAAGGCCCCGTGATGGTGAGACCCGTGATTCCCGGTAAAGCCCTGTTGACAGTGGGAAAGACTGCAATCTGGGATTCTCTTCAGAGGTCACATAAGACCATGTGACAAAGGTTTGGCTGTGTTTGGTGTGTACTGGTTTCACCACCCAGCGACACAGGAAAAAAAATGGGGCTGCGAGATGCGCGCAGTTGTTTGGCTGACGGTGACGTCTTTCGCCGGTGGACTCTGCAGTCATGAAATGTGGGTCGATACACCCATGGGGACACTTCTGTGAGGGTGATGTTGTAAGGGAATCACACCATGGCATCTATCAAGCAGAACTGATGTCCCTCCACGTCTTAATAGAATGCTCCGTGTGTTCTTGCTCCGCACAGTGCAGGCTAGCAAGGATGGTGCAGGACTGCTCCTAACTGTGTGGTTCGGCAGTTGAGGACAGTTCTTCTCGGGGTCCCATTGACACTGTCAGGAGCGTCTTGTTCTACTTGTGTAAGGAAATTATGAGAGAAAAGAAATAACGTAAATGTGGGGTGTTCAATATTCTCCAGGGCAGCTTTCCTCTCTGAGGTCATCGCCATCACTGTCAGTCGATTGAATGTCCTGAGAATCAGAGCCCGACACAGCATTCTGTGCTGGAAATACCATCACTACCAGTGGAAAACGTGACGTGAGAATCAGAGCCGACACAACATTCTGTGCTGGAAAGACCATCACTACCAGTCGAATGAATGACGTGAGAACCAGAGTCGACATGATCAACTGTACTGGAATTAAGCAGCTCAGGCTGCCACAGCGAAGCTCGGTGATCTGTGTCCATCAGACGTGCTGATGTCAGATGGAATCAGAGCACACCGTACTTTACTTTGTATTCTCCTCCATTCCCTGGGCATCACACTCACACCAATCCCTTCCACCGGCGATCCTCTCCAGCTGACTCTAATGCCTACCTATCAAGTGCTGTCAACATCAGTACATCATGAGACAACCCCTCCCCCTCCGTTCCCCACCACCGAGACGCTACTCTGACGCTGAACAATCTATGAGATGTCTAATACTGCTTGTTCTAACAGAGTCAGACTTTCACGAATCGTTTGAGCGTGTTTAAAGCGAGCAAGACATGTTCAAACAGAGAAAAGAGTGTATTTACATGAACACACAACAGAGGACACATCTTTGCAGCACAACATTTAACAGGTCCCCCCCCCCCCCCCCCCCCCCCACATTTCCATCGTCCGATTGGTGTGCACTCAACACAATAACACAAATATCATGTTATCAAAGCGCCAGTCTAATTCACAAAAGTAGTGCACAGACAAGTTTTGTTAATCAATGATCAGTAGAGATCTATAATTAAAAAAAAAAGTTTCGAAACAACCCCCAGTTAGATTTCTTTTTATTTTCCATCCTTTAAAGCTAAGTTACAAAAGAAATGAAGCCGCCAGACACCATACATAAAACCACAAAATTCTTAAACCAACCTCAAAAAAAAAAAAAAAAAAATCCCGGTGTGACAGTTACTCCTTCTTTCTCATATATTTCTTTTCTAAAATCATTCTTTCACGCTACGTTCCACATTCAATGGGTTATCTTACACATGATATTTGGACAACGATTTTTTTTTCTTCTCAAGCCCTAGAGACATGCAACAACCTCCGACATTTTGACTTCCTCGCCTCATTGAATCTGCCCGTTCAGTTCTGGGCAGTAGGTGTGGTTGTGGCATGTCAACCTGAAGTAAATATACTTGTGCACTTGTATCATATGTCTGGGTATGTAAGTGCGCATACACCTATGCATGTGCGAATGTAATGAAACATGTATGCAGATATCTCTCTGTACATAGTTTCTTAAGATTATTTTATTGTGTATTATGTATAACAATGATATGCTGTACTACGTAGTGTCATATGTACGGTGTATATGTAACTTCATTTTCTGCTAAGCACCAGAGTCGTTTTTGTGCTAGATAAGGAGCCATTGTGATAAATATCATCGTTACACTCTCTCATGGAGGTTACCACATCCAGGGTAATGAAAGGGTAACTTAGGTCATCCGCCCAGGGCTTGCTCAGATAGACGGCAGTCCCCACAGATGAATTATTCCAGAGACAGTGCCACGTGTTGTAACACCCTAAGCTACACACTCCTTCTCACCTACAGTCTTACATCTCCCCCCCTTTTTTTTTTTTGACTACACGACTCAATGGAATCAGGGAAGCAGGAAATCCTCTGGAGTGGAGACGACTATAATATAACCTTACTCGCTCCGACTGACGGCACCAGAGATACTTGACACCAAAACATTCCCTTGAGGCCTGGAACTAAAGGGGAAACCGGAAATACATTACATGCAAGGTTAGCCAGGAAAATGAAGAATGTGCTGTTAAGTTTGGCGATGATGGACCATAAAGTTGTTACCTCTCCCCACGACGAGAAGACTGGCAATCATTTGGCAAGATCAGAGGGCCTGGTGATTCAGTGGCATTGTTACGAGTCCATGGACAGTTTAGAATGGTATACTTACGTTGAATTATTCATTCAGCTAGGAGTAGGAGTGGAGGAACCAAAAAGAAGAAAGGAGGAAATATAAAAAAAAACAGAAGTGAATAACAGAGAGAGAGAGAGAGAGAGAGAGAGAGAGAGAGAGAGAGAGAGAGCTAATCAGCATTAACTGTGCCTCCCTTATTTTCTCATAAGTTACAACTCCACACACTCTCTCTCTCTCTCTCTCTCTCTCTCTCTCTAGAGCTCAGCTCACTGAACAGAGAAGCTGTTACAACGTACTCGCCGTAGATAAGATTCCTTTTCGCGCATCCTGAAGTAACTCCGTTTTTTACACCTTTTCTTATCAAGTTTTCTTTCCTTTTGAAAAATGCCAGTTAGCGCTGAGCAACAAAGATCTGCTACTGGTATTTTCTTACCTGTTTTCATTGGGTTTATGGCGAAACGGGCCAAACGAGCAAAAATGCTACGGCGTACATCATTGAAGATTCCCGTTTATGTCCGCCCTACTGACATGGTGCTGTTGTTCCTGACACTAGGCCTGATACTACTGCAGTCGGGAGATATCGAAGTGAACCCTGGGCCCCAGGACATCGACCAGAAAACTGGATCAACTCTCTCAGCAGATACAGACTGTGAGTGGAATGAATGAGCTGAAGAAACAGACTGCCAGTTCACACCACGCCACATCGCAAGACATGTCGACTATAATGAGTTCGTTGTCCTCTCTCAATATGTATGTCAAGAACAACAGCAAAAATATTGACTGTTTAATCAGAAAGGTGAAAGACTGTGATCAGCGTGTGCAGACCTCCAACAGAAAGTGGACCAGCTCCAGGCTAACGAACGGCGAAAAAACGTTAAAATATCTGGCATCAAAGAGAGATAACACGGAATCTCTTGATTCGCTGGTTTCTTTAGCGGTCCAGACCTTGAACAATCTCTTTGACTCCCCTTGTTTCAAGATTGATGACGTTGACGAAGCTTACCGTGTTGGCAGACCAAGTGGTTCCCGCTGTAGACCCATCATCGTCCGCTTCCGAAGATTTAGCCACACGATGAGGGTGATGAAGAACAAAGAGGCAAAAAAGGATGGAGAAAGATGGGGTTAAGATTGGTCCTGACTATACTCCTCAGCAACGCGACCAGCTGAAGTCTTTGTGGGAGAACAACCAACGTGGGCTACCTAAGACGAGGCAAGATCATTGCTGCTGGTGTTGTTGATCCACAACCACGCCCTAGATCCAGCTACTCCGAAGCGGAATCCGTACAAGACATCGCAGAACCTGGGGCCATTGGGGAGTGTCTGGCAGACTTCCTCAAGGACAAGTACGACGGAGATTGGGACTGGAACATGCAGAAGGAGACGGAACTCATCCGTGAGTTCTACAGCAACTCTGGACTGCAGGCCGTCGATGACATTAAGAGCCTGCCCCCCTCTCAGGGTGACTCCGAGGTCACCGGTACACCCCCACCTCATCGATCAGACCATGACAACTCTACCAGCGATACGACACACAGCGGCGACTTCCCTGATCTTCAGCCAGCTTCAATCAGCGCAGCTGCTACTGCTCGAGGGCCTCTCGAGGTCGGCGGTGGTGGCAGCCGTCAACTGCAACAGTGTGCTGACCAAATCACCACTGATGTGGGCCAGGCAGAGGCACCGTCGCCGATACTCTGCACTGTGCCGGTGTAGAGGTTGTCACGCGTGACTACCCTGTGGCACCAGACAGCTGAAAGACGCAGAGAAGCTCCCTAGAGCGAGGGGTCAGCTACCGAGTTCCTGTGACGAAGCGGACCCTGTCCGCTTGCAGGGTGCGGTCACGCGTGGCAAATTCAGACAGCAACAACTACGTTTCCAGTCTCCGCGGGCATCTGTCACCCTTGATGCCTGACGGGATGGCCAGCCCAGTGTTGACGACACACACACACGTTCACATTCACATGTCCGTAGTGCACCTACTCCTTTTAAGTTATTGAATTATAATGTTGGGGGAATTGCAAATAAATTAAGTAACCACGAATTTACCAGCTTTTTGAACTCTGCTGATATAATATGCTTGACGGAAACCTTTGTAGATGAAAGTTTTGAAATGAATGTTATGAAGATTTTGTGTTGTTTTTTCAGCTCCGGCAAAAGAAACTTAGTAGACAAGGTAGGAAAAGTGGAGGAGTGATGGTTCTGGTACGCAACGGTTTCGCTAATTATTTCAAACCCATCAATGTGAACCTAGACAATTTTGTGTTGTTAGAAATGTCAGCAAATTTTTTTTTTTCACTGCTGATAAACCAGTTATGTGTATATTTCTACTATATTCCTCCTCGGGACTCTCCAGCATACGCCCACTCACTCTGATGGGCATTGGTATTGATTTAATCGAACACTGTTTAGCAGTGCTGCTGGAGAAAAGATCAGATTTCTATGTTTGTTGTGTGGCGATTCTAATGCCCGAACAGGTGAAGGCAACAGCCGTGAACTAAACTCAAACTGGACGACGAGTGGTGTTGAAAATGTCTATCTAGAAAGAACTTCACAAGATCTTGAATTCAATCATTTTGGTTTGCAATTGCTTAGCATATGTGACGTCATGCAATGTTCAATTCTTAATGGTGCTAACCGTTTTTTGTTTTGACGACAGTTTCACTTATGTGTCTTCAACAGGATCAAGTACAATTGACTATTTTGTATTGTCTAATGATTTATGTAATGAAAATGTTCTAGATTCATTGACAGTTGAAACTGTTTGTGTAGAATCCGATCACTTGCCCGTGTCTCTGATTCTTAAAGTGTCATTGCCATCTACCTCGAGAAGTGATCGCTGCGCCAGTGCTCAGTGGGTTGACAAGTATGTGTGGAACATGGAGGAAAACGATACGTTCCTCAGATGCTTTCTTAGCGTTGATATCCAAGCAAGATTGAATAGTGCTGTTACTTTGATTAATGTGGATGTAAACTTGGCGCTTCAGGTTTTTGTTGACTGTTTGACCAGTTCAAGCGTTTGTATGAGAAAGAAAAGTTAAACTAGGTGGGTCCCCTTCACAGGAGACTTGGTTTGATAAGGACTGCTTTTGTACTCGTAAGGAAACCAGATCAAAACTTCGTACTTTTAAGCGCACACGTGACACAGGTGACAGACATACATACGTTAAGGCACGTAAAGAGTACAAATCACTTTTGGAACATAAATGTAAACGATTTAAGGCGGACAAAACCCTGCTTCTCGCGAATACCTTGCACAATCCTAAAATGTTTTGGAAAGAGTTAAAGGCATGCACTGGTCTATCTAGAAAGCAGACCGCCCCAAATAGCATCTCGCTGAAAGAATGGCAGAACCATTTTATGAAAGTGTTTGAGTCTAATCTAGCTAGCCAAGTGAGCAACTCTAATCTGTTACCTATAAATGCCAACCTACGGATTGACTCACTAGATACAAAATCTCCATTGAGGAGGTACAAAGAGCTATATACTCTTTGAAAAAAAACGGTAAGTCAAGTGGCGAAGATGAAGTTTTAGCTGAAATGTTAAAAGCGGCAGGAAACCACGTTGTTCACTTTTTGACCGAATATTTCAACGCTATTTTTGATGAAGGACAGTATCCTGAAATGTGGTCAAGTGCTGTAATTGTCCCCATTTTTAAAAAAGGTAATCCTCGTGTCACTGACAATTATAGAGGGATATCGCTTCTGAGCTTACTTGGCAAATGCTACACTTCTATTCTCAATAAAAGACTGTACAGCTGGCTAGAAACGAATGGAAAAATCGGAGAAACACAGGCAGGTTTTAGACGGGGTTATTCGACCTCGGATCACGTATTTACGTTGTATGCTGTAACGCAGAAGTACTTGTCTAGACAGGTGGTAAGCTTTATGTCGCTTTTATCGATCTACGAAAAGCGTTTGATACAATCAAGCGTGACATTCTGCTAGGGTCACTATACAACAAGGCAGGTATATCATCCAAATTTTTGATAGCAATCAAGGCAATTTATTATTGCAAAGTGGTTGCACGTGTTAGAGTTGATAATGAGCTCACCGAAGCTTTTGAATGCCCCCAAGGCTTGCGCCAAGGTTGTGTCCTTAGTCCAACTCTTTTTTTGCTATAATCAT
>JADBJO010002220.1:176576-179076 GCA_016801955.1 Conus betulinus
TTTACTACCCACACTCGTTTGCACAACGGGCTGCCTACCTGGGTAGTGCCGACTGAAGAGCTGCCAGCTGGTGCTTCATTCAGTCGTTTCCCGTGTCATCCAGTCAATATCGTTTAATATCTCTCACTCAGTTTCCTTACTTCCTTCACTCTTTCCATTTCTCACGCAGGGTGCATGCTGTGTGTAACGTGTCATCCAGACCAACGGCCAAACTGGTCTTCTCTTCCGAAAGATGCTGATACGCATCCGTTCACAAACGGAACCTCGGTTTAATAGTCTCATTTGAAGGACTGTATGGGAAATGGAGTCAGAACCCATTGTTAACTCCGAGAGAAAAATCCCCATGTACCGAAACGGCCCGGCTGAGATCACGAGTCCGACGCTCTACCAATTGAGGAGACAACGGCCTCTCCTGATGCTGAGTCATCCCAGCATTGTCCATTACCACCTGTACTCATTTAATATCACGTTGAACACCAGCACGCAAGTTCCCCAGTCTCATTCCTCCCTTAGGATGTCATTTATGGGACGTTAGACGTTGGGGAATGTAGATATACATCCCGTTGACTCTGGGACACACTCAAATTCACATCAACATGGAATTGAAGGTCGACAATGCAGTTATTGTTGTGGGCAGACCATGGACTTGATATGAGAAGCTGATTATTCCGTTAGTACGACGATCAGTGATGATGGCGAGTATAACAGCAGCTTTTTTTTTTCTTTTGAGAGAGTGCGCGCAAGTGCGAGAGCCTGCGCTCCTCTCTGTGTGTGTGTGTGTGTGTGTGTGTGTGTGTGTGTGTGTGTGTGTGTGTGTGTGTGTGCGCTCGCGCGCGTTTATATATATATATGTGTGTGTGTGTGTGTGTGTGTGTGTGTGTGTGTGTGTGTGTGTGTGTGTGTGTGTGTGTGTGTGTGTGTGCGTCTGTGTATGTGTGTCTGTGTGTGTGTGCGCGTACGCGTACGTTTTGTTTGTTTTGTTTGCTTTCATCACTGTGTGCGCAGAGAAAATCTGAGACATATTCAACAAAACCATTATAAGAGAGAGAGAGAGAGAGAGAGAGAGAGAGAGAGAGAGAGAGAGAGAGAGAGAGATCCACTGCAGAATTGACAAGTACTAGCTAATTCTCCTCTATCTTGTTATTCCGAATGAAATGCCCACTGAACTGTGTATGGATGCTGTGGAAGCACAACACCGTGTGGAAGCGGAGTATGTCACGTAGCGAACTTTACTAACTAAACAGCCCGCCTCTCCGACGTGAGTAAAACTTGAGCAGAGATCTCATGGAAAGATCTCCTGCGTGGAGTGTGCCATGGGTATGTGTGGCAGACTCAAAACGGACAGGACCAGACATGGCTGGAAGAAAATCTTTCAGTTAGCAGCAAAACATCTGTTCATAATTTCCCACAACTGTATGCATGCCAAAGTTCTTGTTTCTCAAAGTTGATCTCTACAGTTTTTGACTTCGATGTACCGACAGTCACAGAGAGAGAGAGAGAGAGAGAGAGAGAGAGAGAGTGGCGCATATATAGACACACACATATATATATATATTGTTTTAACATAAGGTATTAAAAGGAAGTTTTAAAACTACAGTACTGTTTCGAGCGCTTGCTCTCTTCCCTTTAAATTTCTATTAGGCTTTTTAGCAGTATTACATATATATATATATATAAAATAAAATAAAAGGTAAAACCCTGGAACACGCTGGACACCGCTCAATGATGTGTGGGTGCACTGCTGATCCAGAAACTGGCCAGTCAACAAGTAAAAAAATAAACGCAGGCACACCAGCCACACACTCTTCATGTCTTTTTTAAAAAAGACATGAAGAGTGTGTGGCTGGTGTGCCTGCCTGCTTTTATTTTTTTACTTATATATATATATAGAGAGAGAGAGAGAGAGAGAGAGTGATTGAAAAAAAATTAGGGGAGATAAACATGCGTATCTGCAGTGGTAGATAATTCTGCCTAACTAACAGTATGTGCTTGAGTGGGTGAATGGGAATAATAAATGTTTCTCAAAACGAGCCTTCAGCAAGCTTATAGTCTTCAATATATATATATATATATCCTCTGCCTTTTCGATTTTAAGAAGAATGCTATCCCAGAATAAGGCTGGTGTGCAATAAACATATAGTATGTTTGTTGAGTTTCAAAAAAAAAAACAAACAAAAAAAAAAACCAAAGGTGTCACCTAAGAAGCAAAAAAAAAAAAAAAAAAAAGTCATGAAAGAGCAAAACAAGTTACATTTTCTTGTGAAACGTAGAAAATATAAAAAGATAACCTCATAAGATACAAGTGCTGAGGGCCTGTTCTTGGAATGAATCCACAAGGGACTAAATTATAATTCACTAATAAATTCCAAGGATAGGTAACCGCGCACCACTCCAGCAACTTACAGAGCAGCTTGGTGTTGCAAAGACTGCAAGAAATATCAATTCAATTAAAAATTTGCTCTTATGTCTTAGAGTGAAGAAATAAGGGAAAAATAAGCAT
>JADBJO010002220.1:191576-199076 GCA_016801955.1 Conus betulinus
CCCCCTGTCTCTCTCTCTCTCTCTCCTCTCTCGGTCTCTCTCTCTCTCTCTCCTTTTCTCATTCCTCACACTGGAATACAAATAAACTAGGAACAAATATAAAGGGCAAGAATGCAACCAAGATTTTTTTTTACCCGATTTTACGATGTATTTGTTCTATCTTTATTTTATTGTCCAGAGAGAGCTCTAAGTATAAGGCCGGATGCCACTCTGGGGTCTTGCCCTCGTTAATACATTGTCGTCTCTCTCCCCTAGGGCTCAAATTTGTGCACCCCTTTCTCCCATCCGATGGTATTTTTCTTCCTTCCTCACTGCCACTTAAGCCGATTTACACTATGCCCTCATGAATTTTTATATCAGGCCATGGTCATGAGGTCTCTGCGCTCTCTCTAGCACGATTTTTTCCTCCTCACGTAGCGATCGCTCTCTCTCTCAATCACCACGCTAAAGCTAGCTCTCGGGGCTCTCGGATCCTCTCTCTCATCTCCCTCATCGCCGCTCACCCACACACACACACACACACACACACACACCACACACAACCAGACGGGGCATTCGCTGTCTGTCTATCCGTCTGTCTATCCTGTCTCTCGTCTGTCTGTCTGTCAGTCCTGTCTGTCTGTCTGTCTGTCTCTCTGTCATGCTATGTCTGGTCTGTCTGTCTGTCAGTCTCTCTCCTCTCTCTCAAAAACCTCTCTCTCTCTCGGTCTCCTCTCTCGGGGGTCTCTCGCAGGGCTCTCAAGCTCCTATTCACAAGCTATACCAGCATACCCTCCTCCAAAAAAAGCAAAACTTGCAAGTCAAGGAAAGCTAACAACCACACGAAAAAGATTGTCCAGTGTATATGGTGCCCTTTCTCCTTCTCGCTCACACGGGTGGCGGCTTCCTCTATTGTGTGGCCACGGCTTATAGAACCCATTTACCTTTGTCCCTTTTCCTCTTTATCTGTCTGCCGAAGGCTGCTCCCTTTCCCGCAGAATGAAATACTGACCCCCATGAAATCTTCTTCTTGCAACGTATCTCCTGGGACACATTACTACTCCCGTTGAAATTTTGCCACTGGGTGTTTCAATTTGATGTTAGATACGGCAGCACGTTTACATTCTACATATAATAGCTTCCAAGTTTTCATATTTAACGAAACTTCAGTTTGCTTTAACAGAATTTTACCTGAAATATTAATGATTGTGCAGCACAATTTCACAAAAAACGTCCAGACGTGCAGAGATTTTGCAGGAAATTGAACAGCACCGGTAAAATGGTTTATATGAAGTCATATTACAGCAGTTGGATTTTCCGAGATATTTTCTCTGTCAAGGTAGTGTTTTTAGACAGAAACTTTTGCGAAAATTAGCAGGGCAAATACGCGTGTATGTGTATTTGGCTGTTCATAATTTTAATGATCCAAATTTATCTCTCACCAGTGTAAAGCACAAGAACTGTTGTTGTCTCTGACTCTTGTTGCCTATTCAAAATAGTTTCTCAAAGTAAGTCTTGGATTTTATTTAGATGAAATAAGAAAGAAAGAAAGAAAGATAGATAGATAGATAGATAGATAGATAGATAGATAGATAGATAAGTGATAGATAATAGATAGGATATAGTAGATAGATAGATAATAGGTAGATAGATTATCAGAATACTTTTTTAAATTCCTAATGATAACAGTTAAAGCTGCTGACACACTAGCCTTTTGTCCGTAGAGTTGAGACGAAAACGTTTAACCTGTGCGGTCCGACCAGTCAGTGTCGAACGGACGGAGTGCTTCACGATAGTTTTAAAAACCTCCGAGTTTGATCCCACATGGCCGCTTCAAAACTGTACAATTGGATACGAAAGATCTTTTTCTCGAATATTTAGATTCTTATAATTTTTGAGTTTGACATTCCAAAGCACATCATGGTCTTGGTACAATTCAATAAAATGTTTGGTCTCCGAATCGGACAGTCTGACCGCCTTGCTGGACGACGCCCATTGTTAACTTGTGCCATGGGTGTTGGGCTCAATGCTGAGCGTTGACTGGTTGGGAGGATACTAACTGTCCGTTTCGAGAATAGATCCCGGTGTATCTCGAACGGTCGGGGGTCGGGGTTTAAGGTGAATGACGAAGTCCGTTGAGATGTACGTTTACTATGACACACGCTACGTTTGGGATCGGGGGTTCGACCGGTACTTGAGCTTCCGAAGCGTACGGGCGGGGAGGCTCGTTGTGTGTTCAGCCGCTTAAGCAAGATGCTTTATTTCCTTCTGGGCCCTTGTCTCCTCAGGTAGGAGGGACATCAGTGAGACAGGTTACTAGAACAGTAATGGACTCTTATCAAAAGGAGACAAACACACAATCTCTCCCTACCTCCCTCTTTCCTCTCCTCCTCCCCTCCCTTGTCCCTGTCCTTCTCTGTATTTACACACACACACACACACACACACACACACACACACACATCACACACACACACACACACACACACATACGCGCGCGCACACGTAGTGTGTGTGTGTGTGGTGTGTGTGTGGTGTGTGTGTGTGTGTGTGTGGTGTGTGTGTGTGTGGGAGAGAGAGAGAGAGAGAGGAGAGAGAGAGAGATAGACAGAGACAACAGAGACAGACAGAGAGACAGAGAGGACAGTCCATGACATAAGGAAACACAAACATGAACTATGCCATTTTTAAAAACAGTGTTTTCCCACGAAACTTTTCACTTGGATGGATAGAAAGTTAGATAGATGGACAGGCCCGACAGACAGATAGACAGATAGATGGATGAATGGGAAGATAGACAGATAGAAAGATAGATAGATAGAGAGATGGATAGATAAATAGACAGCTGGATAGGTACATAGATGGATGATAGATAGATAGAGATAGAGAGAGAAATAGATGGAAGAGATGGAATAAAGAGATACAGAGATAGAGAGATGGACGGACAGACAGACAGACAGGACAGACAGACAGATAGATAGATAGATAGATAGATAGATAGATAGATAGATAATTAGAAAAACAGACAGACAGACAGACAGAGGAGATAGATAGATAGATAGATAGATAGATAGATAGATAGATAGATAGAGAGAGAGAGAGAGGAGAGAGAGGAGAGGAGAGAGAGAGAGAGAGAGAGAGAGATACATAGACAGATAGACAGACAGACAGACAGATTGATAGACAGACATAACAGAAAGACACATAATATGTAGATGTTATATCTCCAGTTGATAACCAGGACGGGCCAGCACAACGAGCTCCACCGAGGGTCTCAGCCTAGAGGTCGCAAGTGGGCCCTGGACAGATGAACCCCAATGGTTCTGTTTTCAAGGCAGACCTCCTTCCCCGGCCATTCTGCAGGAATCCACTGAGAACACCGTCATTCCATCCGTCATCCAGTGGAATAACATACCTGCAGGACTGTCCCACACATAAAAACATTAAGAGCTGAGACGTGGCCTGCCGACACAATCGACGAGAGAGAAGCTCTATGGATCTCTAGAGGGCTTCTGTCATATAGCAGCGTTCGACAATACCCTCTTGTTCCTGTCTGAGAAGAAGAAGAAGAAGAAGAAGAAGAAGGAAGAAGAAGAGAGAAGAAGAAACAACCTCTAATGATCCTCACTGCTGTCAGTGCATGGTTTCAGTACTTTACACTTGAACACCTTTTCTTGAACACCTTCTTCTTCTTCTTCTTCTTCTCTTCTTCCTCTTCTTCTCCTTCTTCTTCTTCTGCGTATGCAGGCTACTCCTGCGGACACTCCCTATATGGACAGGAAAGTATTAATCCCATCTACCCTACAAAGGGAGTGGAGTTTTTGTGTGTATGACCGTTTTTTTTTTTTTACCCGCCATTAAGGCAGCCATACTCCATCTTCGGGGAAGGTGCATGCTATTTGTAACGTGTCATCCATACCAACGGCCAAACTGGCCTCCTCTTCCGAAAGTTGGTGATGGGATTTTATGTGTGGGCAAGATGTTATGCGTGCGTTCACACACGGAACCTCGGTTTATAGTCTCATTCGAAGGACGAACACCTTTTTCATTCCAATGGTCTCTCCCACTCAGCCATAGCCCCTAAATCGTACATCCCCCCCCCTCCCCCCCCACCTTGCAAATCTTAATCCATGTCGTTGCATTAATGATAGGAGTCAGTTCCTCTGTGCTTATGTTCTCTCACAATTTAACGGTTCATCATCATCTGTTTTGCTCCACCAGTTGGAGCTCGCCTCTCTGAGCAGATCAAAGAAAAAAGGCAAAAGTATGCAATTAAGCTACTGCCAGCCGTAGTGTGAGTGACACAAAGTTTGGGTTGTCAATTAGTTCAGCCAACAACTCAGATCGTCGATGCGTTTTTGACCTCCATTGCATCCAGATTCGGTTCTCCAGGCTTAGGCAGAAAGATCTCATCTTTTATTGATGGCTGTGTACGGTAGCTTTCTTTCTTTCTTGTTTGGTTTCCCCCTTTTCTACACATCACTCATTGCTGTGGTGGGGAGGGGGGTGTTCTTTGGATTTTGTATTTGTCCCCTTGGTGGAGAGAATACCATGAACCTAAAGAGGTGCTATTTTCCATCGTAGTATCTACGAAGGATCTACCCAACCAGGTGATTTCTATTCACGATTTCCACTCGTCAGACGTAAGTTCATTTTTGACTGCCAATTCTAACGGTTCAGTTTCCAAGACATGTGAATGAAAATGCAAAAATAAAAAACAATGCCGATTCAGTTCAGCAAGCGTGCGCGCACGCTCGCGCGCGCGCGCGCGCGCGACACCGACACACACACACACACACACACACACACACACACACACACACACACATACAGACTCGTGCACACACACACACACACACACACACACACACACACACACACACACACACACACACACACACACAAACACACACACAGAAACAGACACACATACATGCAGAGAGAGAGAGAGAGAGAGAGAGAGAGAGAGAGAGAGAGAGAGAGAGAGAGGAGAGAGAGAGAGACAGACAGACAGACAGAGAGGAGACACACACACACACACACACACACACACACACACCACACACACACACACACACAACACACACACACACACACACACACACACACACACACAACACACAACACACACACACCACACCACCACCACACCACACCCGAAAAGTCCAGAAAAGCTACACTTTTGATTGCATTCACTATTCAGTTTTTCATCTTCTTTGACCAGGCAAATAAAAGAAAACAAACAGCGTATCTAGTGAACCTCGTCAATACGTTCTGCATCGTTGCCTCACCCCTCACCCACATCTCTTCCTCTCACGCTTCTCTTTCTCTCATTCCATTCCTTCCCTCTTTTGCGCCCACCCAGCACCATTTCAAAAAAAAATTCAGCATCTAAGAATTTATTTTGGCCATATTCTGTAACGTGTTCTCTCTCAGTCTCTGTCTGTCTCACTGCCTCTGTCTGTCTGTCTGTCTGTCTCTCTCTCTCTCTCTCTCTCTCTCTCTCTCTCTCTCTCTCTCTCCTCTCTCTCTCACCTCTCGCACACACACACACACACACACACGCACACACACACACACACACCACACACACGCACACACACACACACACACACATGCTCGCACACACATGCTCGCACACACACACACGCGCACGCACGCACGCACGCACGCATGCACACAAACACACACACACAGACAGACACACAGAGACACACGCACACAGACACACACACACACACACACACCACACAACACACAACACACACACACACGCACACACACACACACACACAAATACACACCAAAGCACACACACATACGCGTGCGCGCGCGTGTGTACGCACGCATGCACGCACTCACCCACGCAAGCATGCACGTACACACACACACACACACACACACACACACACACACACACACACACACACACACACACACACACTCGCCATACTCCATCATCTCCTACAGCAAACACATGGACGCAGAGAAAGCTAACAAACCGACACAAAAAAAAAAAAAAAAAAAAAAAGAAAAAAATCCCTTCAGTGCATGCAGACCCCCCTCCCTCTCTCTGCAGGACCTCCCTCTCTCTCCTCTCTCTCTCTCTCTCTCTCTCTCTCTCTCTCTCTCTCTCTCTCTCTCTCCCCACAGAGTGACGGCCCTTCTATTGTGCACACTGATAGAATCCATTACGTCTCTTCTTCCTGTCTGAAGGCTGCCCCTGTCGTATGAAATACTGATGCTCGTGAAATCTGGACACTAAAATCATAATTATCGCTGTGATATTTTGACACCCCCATGATGTTTTTGCCACCGGGCGACCAGAATTTTCAGTGTAAGAATGCTGCACGTTCACATATCACATGAAATGTGTTCCCAGCGGTTTTGTTTTCTGAAAAACAAAAATTAGCTGCTACAACATTGTCAGAATTTCATTTGAAACAGCTATGAACGTGTTGTTTTCACACGAAGTTTGGGCATGTCTAAATGACATCTTACGAAACCCTACTACAACGATAAGATTCCACATGTGTGCTGTTGTTGTTTCGTTGTTGTCGTTGTTGTTGTTTTTAATTATCATAGGGTAGTATTTCGTAACACAAGAATCTGAAAATTGACGTGGAAGAAGTGTGTGAATGTTTACAAACAGATCAGTATTGTTAATGGTTATTACTGACCTAAAATGCATCACTTTCACAAAAGATAGTTCACTGTGTCTGTCGGATTGTTTGGATACCCGAATCTATTTTCAAAATGAGTCTTGGGGAAGTCTTGAAGAAGAGAGAGAGAGAGAGAGAGAGAGAGAGAGAGAGAGAGAGAGAGAGAGAGAGAGAGAGAGAGAGACACAACACACACACACACACACACACACACACACACACACACACACACACACACACACACACACACAACACACACATCTTAAAAGACAAGGAAAACAACAGTTGTCGACCTGTTACCATGATCACTTTTTTTCTTCCTTCCATTGACCAGAGATCTCAAAATTTAAAAAAAAAGGTGTATCTCATTGCCCTCGTCAACGCATTTTGTGCATTCCATCCCTCCCCCCTCCATCCCCCCCCCCCCCCCCACACACACACGCTCTCCCTCCCTGCTTCCTGTCCACCATGCCCCCAGGGGCTTTCTCCGATATCTCCCATTCCCTTTCGTCCTCTCTTTCTGCTACTCCGTCGCATCGTCAGGCAATGAGTCGGCCAGATTCTTTAGCACTAACCGTCTGTCTGTCTGTCTGTCTGTCTGTCTGTCTGTCTGTCCCTCCCTCCCTCTCTCCACTCTCCTCTCTCCCATCCTCCCTCTCTCTCTCTCTCTCTCTCTCTCTCTCTCTCTTCATCCGTCTCTCTCTCCCCCCCTCCCCCATCTCTCAGCTTCTCTTCTTACCCACATTCTCTCTCTCTCTCTCTCTCTCTCTCTCTCTCTCTCTCTCTCTCTCTCTCTCTCTCTCTCTCTCTCTCTCTCTCTCTCTCTCTCCTCCTCCTCGCCTCCTTTCATTGCGTGTTT
>JADBJO010002220.1:206576-216576 GCA_016801955.1 Conus betulinus
TTTCGAAATATGTGTTTTTTTAACTAGATTGCACTGCTCATGTACCGATAAGGCTAGTTTAAGATATTCAGAACCAGAGATATGTTTTGCTCCACATTTAGCTGCCCTATCTACTTTATCGTTATAATAAAAGGAAGTGTGTGAAGAAGGAATCCAACAAAAGGATAACTGGGTGCCTCCTTCAATAAGCATGTGGATCAAACAGCTTACCTCAATAATCATTTCAGGCCTAGTATGCAAGTGAAAATCTTTTAGTGCCTGAAGGACTGATTTTGAATCTACACAAAACAGAGCTTGAAATATTGTTTGGGGGAAATTTAAAAGGTAATTCAAAGCCATGAGTATTGCTGTTAATTCAGCTGTGAATATGGATATGTTACATCCAATGTAAAAAATATTTCTCTCCACCCTCAAGTCTGGGATTAAGAATGCACAACCTGTTTGCTTACCAATACATGAACCATCTGTGTATATTTTTAATTGGTTAGTGTATTTCTGGTCAATATGACACTTAGTATAACTTGTTAGCATATTGATATTTTCATCTTTTTTGATGTTGGTGTGATCAATATCAAAATGAGCTTTTTTAAGTTCCCAGGGTGGAATAGGACAAAAAGATGGTCTGGGAGAGAAAGCTTTCTTTTTTTCTAAAGAAACCCCAGAATCTGAAAGTATTTTTGATGTATAAGTTGCTATAGTTATTTGAGAAGTTATAGACTTTGCTCTTTTCGGAAAATCAAAATCTGATCTCATTTTAATTTCTGATTTGATATGTGTTTTTTCTAGCTGTACTTTTAATGACAAATTTACAACATGTTAAATCTCTATAATCATCTAGAGGAAGTACCTCGGCTTCATAATATGTACGTGACGATGATGCGTGCACAGGAAGTCCAAGTGCTAATTTCAATGCCTTACATTCAATACTTTGCAGTTTTTGTAATAGATATTTAGGCGCATTGAAGAATATTTCTTGGGCATAAGTTATTTTTTGATCTCATTAAAGATTTACATAGAGTAATCAAAGTAGCTGGATCTTGCCCCCACTTTTCTTTAGAAATAATTTTCAGAAAAGTTTAATGTTTTTCTCGCTTTTGTTAATAAATATTCGATATGAAAGTTCCATGATAATTTAGATGTAAAATAAACTCCTAGAAATTTAATCTCTGTTACGTACTTAAGAGGAGTATCATCCAATGTGAAAACAGGCATACTTTCTGGGTTAGATCCACTGTTAAAAAGAATCATATTTTTTTTTTTTTTTTTCGGTTGACAGACTTAATCCATTTATCTTCATATAATCCACAATCTTGTTTAGTTCTCCCTGATAGATCTTTTTGACGAATTTTATATCTCGTTGTGAAGTTTTCTTTTTTTAACGTTACATCCATCCACATGCATAAATCGTCTGCATATTGGACAAGAACAACATTTTTTTGATAATTTGTTTGGCAGATCATGCATTAATAACGAGAAGAGAAGTGGCGCTAATACTGACCCTTGAGGGATTCCCATTGAAAGTGTTCTACTTGTGGAATATGTTTTTCCTACTCTTGTTCTTATTACCCTATCCTTCAGAAAACATCTGACATAGTTGTATATATTTCCTGTCAAGCCAATGTTTTTAAGTTTGTTCAATAGCTGTAAATGCCACACTTGATCGTAAGCCTTATTTATGTCGAAAAAGGTAGCAAGAACACATTTTCGTCTAGCAAACTGTTTCTTTATATTTGTTGATAATTTCACTAAAATTTCTGTAGTGGATCGACCCTTTCTGGAAACCAGCTTGATTGATTGGTATGATGTTATATTTTTCGCAGTAATGTACAAGTCTATTCATAACAATTCTTTCTGAAAGTTTACATACATGTGAGTTAATGCAATGGGTCTATAATTCTTAGGATCCTTTGTACATTTTCCTTGCTTATGAATTGGAACAACGATCGACTGTTTCCATTTTTTGGCATAACACCATTGCTCCAACATGTACTTAATAATTTATGAAGAAACTCTACAAAATTTTTCAGGCAAATTTCTTAACATTTGATTAGATATTGCATCTAAACCAACAGATGATTTTCTTAATGGTATGGATCTAATGGCTTCTTTTACTTCTTGGATAGTTATAGGAGCATTGATATTGTTACTATTGTCTGCTGTAGATTCATCCTGTGCTTTAATACCTTCTTCTTTCTCTCTGTATATTTGGTCCGTTCTTGTTAGACCTTCAGTGCGGCTTACCTCAGCAAACATTTTTACAAAGGCTTCTGCTTTCTCATCAGCACTAGGAAGACTGTTGTTGTCTATTTTTATAGGGTACTGTGGCGATGTTAATCCATTTTTCATAGCTTTCAGTTCCTCCCACACTTTACCAATATCTTTATGATTTTTAACTTCAGAGTTACAAAATTCATTCCAATGCTGCAACTTTGCATCATCTATGACATCTACACTTTCTTTATCTGCCTTTTTCATTTCTTTATGGTTACTTGCAGATCTCTTTTTACAATAAATCTTGAATCTTTCTTTTTTTTTTCTTTTTATTGGCTGTTTCACATTTTGTGTTCCACCATATATTTCCATTATGTTTCTTTGACTTTGTGTTTTTTATCTTCGGGATCGACTTGTCAGCTGCTGCTAAAATATATTTACAAAATGCAGTGTATTGGTCATCTACGTTTTCATTAGCTGAGAACACTATGTCTGTGTTGTTAAGATTAATTTGAAAAAGTGACCAATCCGCATTTTGTAAATATATATTTTGGAATAATGTCTTCTGAGATTTCCTGTTCTAATATGTTATTCAACGATATTATTATTGGAATATGATCTGATCCTAGTGGATTGTCTCCTGTTTCCCACATTGAGTTTACTACAAGTGACGGAGATATAAAGGTTAAATCAATGGCTGAGGGGTTATGGGTTGCTATATCTGGAATGCGAGTAATACTTCCATTATTTAGCAAATATAGATTAGAATCAGCTATGTTATCTAATAATCTATTACTTGTAACATAAGAGCAGCCCATGGTCCCAAAATGGAGCATGTGCGTATTAAAAAATCTCCCCCAATAACCCATTTGTCTCTTTGGTCTTGGAACCCTTTTTTTAGCCATTCTGTATTCGTATCATCAGGTCCTTTTGGAAGGTAAACTGAGGCAATGTTCAATATCAAAGAAGAAGTAAATTTAACCATTGCTGCACAGCATGAAGCAGAAGGGATGTTATTGGATACTGGTGGAGTTCTTTTCACAAAAATCCAGGCCTTCACGCACATAGATAGCTGTTTGGATTCGGTCCGCACATTGTTCGTAAACTGGGGGGTGATAGAATCCTGGTAAATGTGGTAGATTATCACTGTTGACATTTAGTGATTGTAATAATAATACATGAAACTTATTTATCCCAAGATATTGATTCAGGTATGATTCATTTCTTGTTATGGAGCGACAGTTCCATTGGAGAAGCTTAATAGTTGGTCTCTCTTTTTTTGTTGTCATAATAAAGATGGATATAATAAGTGAAGTGACTGAGAATTCCTTTCTAACGTATTAGCAGGTAAGGACCTGCACGATACCCATAAGACTTAAAACAAGAATTATGAAACAGAAATGCAAATAATAAACTAAACTAAACTAAATAGTCTTCAGTAATGAAATTCAAATTGTCACGTTAACAAGTGAGGTGGAGGTATATAACTGGGCTCCGCTACATGACTAGATTTCACTCAATACAGAGACTTGAGGGAGATGCTCCCGAACGTTCAGAGCAGCATTTCATAGCGGTTCCACCAAGGTCCCCTCTCGTCCCGATACAGCATCTGGGGACCCCAACGCCCTGGATGGGGAGGCAGGCGGCGAGATGGCTTCTTCGGCTTTTCCCAAAAGGAGGTTTCGTAGATGCCGGCCAAGGTTAGCTGCCAGGATCGATGATCCTCTGGTGGTTGGATGCAACCCGTCTCTCCCGTAGTCATAGAAGTTCATACTACATACATGCATGCATACATGCATGCATGCATACATACATACATACATACATGCATACATGCTTACATACATACATACATACATACATACATACATACATATTGATATATATATATATATATATATATATATATTTATACATACATATATATATATATATATGGATATATGGAGAGAGAGAGAGAGAGAGAGAGAGAGAGAGAGAGAGAGAGAGAGAGAGTGGGGGGGGGGGGGGGGGGGTGAAGGACAGACATTCCGAGAATAAAAAATCTATGAACTTTATCTTTTAATTCATTTTTTTTGTTTTGTTTTACTCCTTTCTTTTTTATATATATTTGTTTTTATTTGTTTTATTCATTTATTTATTTATTTATTTATTTATTCGGTCTATCTATTTCTTTTCATCATGGCATTTCTACACNGACATAAATAGTTTTATCCGCGTGTTTCGACACAAAGGTTAATGATTGTAACTGACCAAAGATGGAATTCCATGTGATTGACAGCCAATGGTGTGATATTACTGACTGTTCAATCCTTTCATTGTTTACAAGGTACTTATCAATGTAGATGAAAGGCATCTTAAACATATGTCACAAACTTCAGTTGTGGTGTATAAGACATCTGGTGACATCTCAACCGTTACAGTACCTTGGAATGTCCATAATTCACATTGTCCACTCGTTACAAGATGATGAAAAATGAAAATTCAGTGGGTTATCAATTGGTCTGAACCACAAGCTGTTCGACAGCAGTCAATCACCTAAAGTACTTAAAGAACACCTTGCTTGTTCAAACTGATTATGTTTAATAGCCGCCTTCGATTGAAGACACAATCAAAACCGTTCACTTTGGTATTTGTATAAGGCATTTAGAATGCGGAAAATGATAGTTAAGACCGTCAATTCTGTGTACGGTAGTTAAATGAGGTGACTGGCACGGTGTGATAGGTATTTACCCCCTTTCTAAGGGGCTATGGCCTTACGAATAAAAATTCTTTTTTTTTACAAACCGTCTCTCTGCTGCTCAACAAACGCCACTCCGTCCTGGGACTATTGTCACAGCTTTTGTTCCAGAAGCCGAGTACAGAATGAGTTGAAGTGTTCCCGATTGGGATGATCCCAGATGTGTGTACGTGGAGTGTCGAAGCCGTGATTTTTTTTATGGTATATGAATATGTCACTGATGGTCATGCTTGCACACTACGCAGGCGATGCTCCACTGACAACGGTTTTTGTGTGTGTGTGTGTGGGTGTGTGGGGGGTGTGTGGTGTGTGGTGTGTGGTGGTGTGTGTGTGTGTGTACCCCGTCATTTCATATCCCCCATCAACGTAATACCCTGTTTGACAGAAATAAACATCAATAAACAATACCTAATTTTTTTTTTTTTTTTCAAAACGAGCAAACTACAGAGCTGTTCCTATAGGACTCCGAAGAAGAGATTTAGCTGCAGTGACAAGAAGTGATTGATCATCAATAATGGCTTTGAGATCGTCATCTTAGTATTGTTTTTGACTGCCAGAGAATCGGGCAAATATTGCTTTGTGAACGGACAATAGAATAAAATATGGAACGTTAACATTCTCTCTCCACAGGGACACCTAATGTCGTTATATGTTTGCATTTTAACGCATTGAGTTTTAGTCTGTAACATAAAGAGCTAACTTCTCGTGGCTCATTATTAAATAACTTTTGCAATAAGGAGTCTTTACTGTCAAAAGTTGTGACTTTGTGGCTGGCTTTTTATATAGACTGCCTCCAGAAGATGATATATCCTCTCTTTACAGATAATGGAATCTTACAGTTGTGCAGCCATTTGCATTCCTTGCCCCTTTCCTTGCCATTCTATCTGCCAATCATTTGCTTGGACACCACAATGAGAAGGAAAAGAAAATAGCCCTCACTATGCAGCATTCTCTTTTCGATCGCATGTTGTTGAAGCTCTATATCCGACCATTTGGAGGTATATACAGACGGTTCAGTGATTAATGATGGAAAGGAAATGCTGGTGCTGGATTGTTCATCCTGGCTTAAAGAAAGAACCAACAGTTATCATGTTGGAAAGGCACATTCCATTTCTCTGCAGAGGTAGTAGCTATTCTCATGGCCTTATTAAGGTATTTTGCAAATCTTCCCATGATTATATTACGAATTCTTTGTGTGTTGATTCAAGATCTGTTTACTGTCGCTAAACTTCAACTAAGCTAAAGGAAAAAACAACAGAGACCACAAACACACCCAACAAACCAAACCCCAACCACCAACCAAACAAAAGCGACCTTCTCATGCAACTAAGGCATCTTGTTCCTTGTTCATGCCCCCGGTCCCCAGCCATGCGAGTGTGAGGTGATGATGCGTGACTCGGGGGGCAGGGGCGCGCGACCGGGGCGGCGCCAGCAGCCGTGTTTGAAGTTCCCGTGCCACAAGATAACGCACGACCCAGTCCAATTCCGGAGAACCCACAAGCGCACCAACACTGCCTTGCGAGGCAGTCTCTGCCTCAGTACGACCACGAATACAAACACACCGCGCTCCTGCGAACCCCCACAAGTACCATGATAACCTCAACCCTGCATCCATGCTATACACCTACTCTAACCCCCCACAACCCAAACCCCACTCACACACCCCCCACCCCAATTTCTGTACCTGACACACGCACCAAACCACTTCGCGCAAAACAAGGAGCAACTACAATAATACATAAAACCGGACCCCACCGACCCCCCCAACTAACCATCAACGATAAAGCCCCACACTCCGTAACACCCACCAACCTACCTAACACACAAACTACCCCACCCCACCCCCACCCCCACCCGCCCCCCACACCCCCCCAAAACCAACACCCCCCAGACACCCACACACACACACAACACACGCGCAGAGGACGCACCGCTGACCAAACTCCAAACACCGGAGCACCCATATCAGCGAAAAAAGAAAGAAACCCAAATAACTACTGACGCACCCAGAATGACCAAACCACCACAACGTGTCAGAGCCCAGATAAGAGACCATCACGCAAAGTAGAGACCAACAAAAATATGATGATTCAGATGCTATAACATAGATAAGGGTTAGAATCCGCCCACACAACCCAACCCCAGAACAACCCACCAAACGGCCCCCGCTGCTGGCTCCAGCAGGACAGCCGCTCCACACAGCGGGACAAGGCGCTCAGTCCACAGAGAGCAGTCACAAGCACTGACCAAACAAATGCCAACACTCAGAGATTGAAAAATTGGACCCCTCTCTGAGACTGCTCCTGTCTTCTCTATCCGTTGTCTGTCAGGTTGCTCTCTGACCAAAGTACGTATCTCTCTTTTATTCCTTTCAGTCGTCTAGATTGCCTGTATGTCTTTCTTCTATCCTGTGAGTTACTCTCTCTACTCTCTATCTTTATCTCAGTTCTGTCTGTCTCGGTCTATCTACGACTCTCTCTCTCGCTAATACGTGAGAGACCTGTATTCCACAACATCTCTGTTGTCTGTCTTGTCTGTCTGCCTCTTCTCTCTCTCTCTCTCTCTCTCTCTACTATGCCCTCTTCTTACTCTGATACGCCTCTCTCTCTCTTCTCGCTCTCTCTCTCTCTTCCCCTTCCTTCTCATCCAGCTAATTCTATGTATCTCAACATATTACCTGTCTGATCTGCTGTGTTCTAACTGTATGTATTCCGTCTTTTCGACGACCGGCCGCAGCCATCTCTCTCAGCTCTCTTCTCTCTCTCTATCTCTATCTCTGACACCGCTGCTACGGGTAGACAACTCTCTTCTGGGACCATGTCCCGGCTTTTGTTATAAGAGTTCAACAATGACTGACGCCGTTTCCACCCCACCGGGAATTTGGGGCAAGATCAGACCTCTGGTAATATAGTCTGAAAAATGCACTGTTTTGATGGATATTACTCGTCAAGATTGTCGGATTAGACTAGAAGGAGGGAGTACACTGACATGACACACTGTGTGTGTGTGTGTGTGTGTGTTGTGTCGTGTGTGTGTGTGCATGTGTGTGGTGTGTTCCGTGTGAGTGCGTGCGCGCGACCAGCGGCGCGCTCGCGTGCGTGACAGTGAACGGGTTGAGTGTGTGTGTGTCTCCAGTCTCTCTCTCTCTCTCACTTCTCTCTCAATCTATCTCTCTCTCTTTCACTCGCCTCACTCACTGCGCTCGCACGCATAGTCAGGCGAGAGAGCGTACGACTGGCCAGGCCAGAGAGAGAGAGAGAGAGGAGCACGAGAGCACAGACGCGGAGAAGAGAGAGAGAATGAGCTTTATGAGGAAAGAGAGAGAACCCAAGACCCCGAAGACCGAGATGACCACAACCTGGAGACGGAGCAGAGAACACAAATACGACCACACGGCACTAACAAACACCGCACACACCAACTCAAGGACACAGACACAGTCGCAGACATACAGAGAGCCGAGAGAGAGACCACGAGAGAAAGAGAGAGCAACAGACAGACAGAGACAGACAGACAGACCAGGACAGACAGAATATGTCAATACTGTCGCAATCTGGCATGCTGTCGTGTAGGTAGGTAGGGTAGTGCCTAGCTGTAGTGTCGTGTAGTGTCAGTGTGATGTGGCCCCACCCCACCCACTCCCCCAAGTGTGGTCATGTGGTGTGGTCAGGGCAGGTCGTCCAGTGATAGTGCATCGCAAGTCTAGTGTGTAGTGCACACAGTGCACCTGACATGTTTATATACATGTATTGTAACCCCTACCGTAATATATTGCATATTTAGTACATGCATTTCATCGCATAGTCTCAGCGTAGATATTGCCATGGCACTGACCTTCACTGCAATCGCCTAAAATTACCATTCCGCACTGATTTAATGCCATCGATAAGATCAGTCCATTGCACTGCCCAATTTTAAAACCGGCATCGCATAATATTCATGATTAGCATTTAACCTGCCCCACCCAATGGCACGAAGAACTTCCATCCTGCACTGCATTTACCACTGACATCGCTAATTTCCATTGTTACTGCATTTAACAATGCATTCGCTAAATTCCATTGCACTGCATTTCAACTGACATCGAGAATATTCCATTGTATTGCATTAACTGCATGGATATATCCTTGCACTGCATTAACGGCATCGAAATAATTCATTGATTGCCCTGTAAAGGCATCGCTAATATTACATTGCACTGCATTTACTGCATCGCGTAATATTCATTTTATGGCATTTAACTGCATCGCTAATATTCCCTTGCAATGCATTTAACATGCATCGCTCAATCATGCCATTGTATTGCATTCTACTGCATCGCTACATATCTGCCATTGCAGGCATTTAAACGGCATCGCTAATATTCAATGTAGAATTAACACCTCGATAATATGAATTGCACTGACATTTAAGACATCGCTTAATATTACTTTGCATTGCATTCAAGTGCGGCGCGATAATATTCCATTGCATTGCATTTTAAATGCGTCGCGAATGTCTATGCCATTGCATAAGCATCGCTTACTACTCTTTACATTGCATTAACGCATCAATAATATTTCTATTGCATGCATTTGTATTGTATTTTCATTGGATTCTCAGTTGCAATCCGTCACTGTTGTCGGCGTTTCCAGCTCAATTTATCACAAATTCGTCGTTATTCTCTTGGCATTGTGATGTTTTTACTTGTACATGCAACGGCGTCGGCGGCGTATGCCTATTGCGCCCATAATGCGTTGTGATTGAATTGTACTGCTTTGTTAATACAATTTGTATTTGAATTGTGTTGTTATGACCCCCCCCCCCGAACACGCTACTTAATGTGGTTGTTTGGAGTTGCTTTTACTCATCGTAGTACAATAGCATACATTGCATTGCATCGTATTGTATTTGGTCGTATGTGTGTGGGGGGACACAGTATTCTATTGCATTGTGTTGCATTTTCGTTGCATTGCGTCAGGTGGGTGGCAATGTATGGTCATATTTTGTATTCATCGCACTGGACTGGGGTAAAAGATAATTGCATCTCTCTCTGTTGTGCTGTATTGT